>JAFMOC010000113.1:0-167500 GCA_019802505.1 Corydoras sp. C115 | reverse complement strand
CCTCCTGGTGAGTGCACCAAGATTTCCAAACCACCAGGCCACAGAGTACAAGCGGGCCATGAAGCGCTCCTAACTGTTCTGTTGAATTACATTCAGAAAGACCTGTGGTCGGCACCGTATTGAAAAATATTTAATAAATCAAACAATATAGTGTCTGAGTTAACGCCTCTGCATTTAAAGGCACGTGGGACTCAAAGCTTTCTGTCAATTAACAGCATGGATTAGAAATCTAATTTTGTCAAAAGGCTGGAGAAACTGTATATTAAGCTTCAAAAAAAAAAAGGCAGCATAATTTCATATCTCATCTCATTATCTTCTGCTTAATCCTCTACTCGGGTCACAGGGGGTCATACTCTGGCAACCAAGCAACCACATGCAGGCATTCTGCAATACATGTTGTCTAATGAGGGCGTGTAATATATGTATATATTCATTCATTTCGGGCGGCACGGTGGCTTAGTGTTTAGCACATTCGCCTCTCAGCACTAGGGATTCCCGGTTCGAATCCCCATCTGGGTGGAGTTTCCATGTTCTCCCCGTGTCTGCGTGGGTTTCCTCCGTGTTCTCCGGTTTCCTCCCACAGTCCAAAAACATGGATCAAGTTAATTGAGTTCTTTAAATTGCCCCATATAGAGTGTGTCTGTGTGAGTGAGTGTGTGCCCAGCGATGGATTGGCGCCCTGTCCTGGGTGTATCTGCCCAGCGCCCGAGACGTTCTCCCCTGGATGGGCATGGGGAACCCCACCACAACCCTAATAGAGGATAAAGCGGGAGATAATGAATGAATGAATTCATTCATTCATTTCTTATCGTCCCTTTAATCCTCTGCTAGGGTCGCGGGGGGGTGGAGTTTCCATGTTCTCCCCATGTCTGCGTACGTTTTCTCTGGTGTCTCCAATTACCCTCCACAGTCCATTCAATACAATGTATACTGGCTGCATTAACTTGCCCCTATATAGTATGAGTGTGTAAGGAATGGAATGTGCAACCTGTCCTGGGTGCATCTGCCCAGCGCCCAAAATGTTCTCCCCTGGATGGGCATGGAGAACCCAACCACCCCACCCTACTAAAGGATTAAGAGGGTAGCATGGTGGCTTAATAGTTAGCACATTCGCCTCTCAGCACTGGGGATCCAGGTTCGAATCCGAATGGGAGTAAAGTTTCCGCATGGGTTTCCTCCGGGTTCTCAGGTTTCGAGTTTCAAGTTTACACAATATTTACATATGGCCTGCTCGCCATAAATATAGTATGTAAATATAATAAAATGAAATCAAGTCAATTGAATTCACAAAAATTGCCCCATATAGAGTGTGTTTGTGTGAGTGGTTGTGTGCCCATTGATAGATTGGTGCCCTGTCCTGGGTCTATCTGCCCAGCGCCCGAGACGTTCTCCCCTGGATGGGCATGGGGAACCCCAGCGCGACCCTAATAGAGGATAAAGCGGAAGAAAATGAATGAATATGAATGAATGAATAATGTAGGTTTCCTCCTACAGTCCAAAAACATGGATTCAAGCTCTAAATTGCCCAATATTGTGTTTCTGTGTGAGTGAGTGTGCGCTCAGCGATAGATCGGCGTCCTGTCCTGGGTGTGTCTGCCCAGCACCCAAAACATTCTTCCTTGGATGGACATGGGGAACCCCCCCCCCCCACGACTCTAGTAGAGGATAAAGCGGGAAATAATGAATGAATTGAATGAATGAATGAATATATAGATATAGATACGTCCACCAGCACAGACCCCCTATGCAAAGCCATGTGCAGTAATGAACAGCTTCTACTCTTTCGGGAAGGACGAGGGAGCTTAAAAAAGCGACTTCATTACACAAAGTGCCCTAGAGACGCTCAGCGAGCTTTATCAAGCGGTTGAGACGTAGCCTCCAGTGCTGACCGCGGATGATTGAGACATTTCAACGAGGCAGCCACTGTGAGCAGTGATGACCTCACTGTCACCTTGAACTCCACAGATTCACAGATAAAACGCCAACCTATCTCATCTAAAATTCTTTTTGACATTCCATCGCAAGACCCCTGTCTTTAACGACTTGTCTCATATTTCATGTTTTAATTATTAAAGTGAGGCAGTAAATTCCCTCGGCTTATCGGTGATGTAAGGTTCGTTATCTCTGTCTGTAATAGACTGAGATGCTGATCAACATTTCGACTTTTCTCTCGTTCATCATTATTATTATCCAATCTCAGGCCAGTTCCTGATGTTTTTGTTTTGGATTTATTTTGGGATTTAAAAGTCCCTTGTAAAGACACATATGGCATCAATCCACCCATTATCTTCTGCTTTATCCTATATTAGGGTGGCGGGGGGGGGGGGGTTCCCTCATGCCCATTATGTATTTTATATATCATTTAATATGTTGCATCTTGGCGGCACGGTGGCTTAGTGGTTAGCACGTTCTCCTCTCAGTGCTGAGGATTCCCGGTTCGAATCCCCATCTGGGTGGAGTTTCCATGTTCTCCCCGTGTCCGCGTGGGTTTCCTCCGGGTTCTCCGGTTTCCTCCCACAGTCCAAAAACATGGATGAGAAAAGATGCAACATCCATCCACCCATTATCTTCTGCTTTATCCTATATTAGGGTCGCGGGGGGGGGGGGGGGGGTTCCCTCATGCCCATCCAGGGGAGGACGTTATGTATTTTATATATCATTTAATATGTTGCATCTTGGCGGCACGGTGGCTTAGTGGTTGGCATGTTCTCCTCTCAGCGCTAGGGATTCCCGGTTCGAATCCCCATCTGGGTGGAGTTTCCATGTTCTCCCCATGTCCACGTGGGTTTCCTCCGGGTTCTCCGGTTTCCTCCCACAGTCCAAAAACATGGATCAAGTCAATTGAGTTCTTCAAATTGCCCCATATAGAGTCTGTCTGTGTGAGTGAGTGTGTGCCCAGTGAGAGATTGGCACCCTGTCCTGGGTCTATCTGCCCAGCGCCCAAAACGTTCTCCCCTGGATGGGCATGGGGAACCCCCCCTGCAACCCTAATATAGGATAAAGCGGAAGATAATGGATGGATGGATGGATGTTGCATCTCCATCTATTGCATCCATTGCATAATTATCATTATCATTATTTATCCTCTATTAGGGTCGCAGGGGAGGGGGTTCTCCATGCCCATCCAGGGGAGAACATTTCGGGCGCTGGGCAGACACACCCAGGACAGGGCGCCAATCTATCCCATGGGAACACACTTACTCACACAGCACAGACACACTCTATATGGGGCAATTTGGAGCATTTAATTGACTTTGATCCATGGTTCTGGATTGTGGGAGGAAACCGGAGAACCCGGAGGAAACCCACACAGACACGGGGAGAACATGGAAACTGCACCCAGACTGCGATTCAAACCTGGATCCCCAGTGCCGAGAGGCGATCTTGGCAGCCACTAAGCCACCTCTTTACCCCACACCTTTAAAAAAATAATAATTCTGTCAACTAGCTGGAAAAAAAATGTCTTTCTGCTCCGAAAAGCCGAAAACTGCAGCCACTGTTACTGAGCATCCATTCAGAACGCTTTCCATCACATAACGTGTGTTTAGTGATTAGTCTGAAGCAGAATGCAGACCCACAAGCCTCTTCAGGGAGGATATTAGAGGGTGAATTGTTGTATCTAACTAATTTATTCATTCATTCATCCATTATCTTCCGCTTTATCCTCTATTAGGGTCGCGGTGGGGTTCCCCATGCCCATCCAGGGGAGAACATCTCGGGCGCTGGGCAGATAGACCCAGGACAGGGCGCCAATCTATCTCTGGGCACACACTCACTCACACATACACACTCTATATGGGGCAATTTGGAGAACTCAATTGACTTGATCCATGTTTTTGGACTGTGGGAGGAAACCGGAGAACCCGGAGGAAACCCACGCAGACACGGGGAGAACATGGAAACTGCACCCAGATGGGGATTCGAACCGGGAATCCCTAGTGCTGAGAGGAGAACATGCTAACCACTAAGCCACCATGCCACCCTGTATCTAATTAATTATAACGGATTTGTCGGTGCAACGCTTCGGATGAAGCCCAACATCGGGGCATTATGTTGGAGGTGCAGATGCTTGGGTGCTACTTTGCCTGAATGAGTGCGCATCGGTGAGAACCGCTTGTTTTGACCCCCAGAGACGTTGAGTGAAGGAGGAAATGAGGGTTAATTATCCACAAACAAATGTAAATACCCGGGCAGGTGGTCGACTGTGAAGATGGACAATAAACGCTAATCACATACGCCACCAACTTACACTTTTACTCTTTAACCAAACGTTTTTTTCTCAACTTGGTGCCCCCTCCATGTAAACAGGAGCCATCAGTGTGAATCAAGTGTGGCATTAGACGAAAAACCAAACTCTTTTTTGGGTTCCTGAGAAAATGCGTGCGCATCATGCCAAAAATTGAAGAAAGAATCCACCCCGGAAGACACCACCTTATCCCCCCACCCCCCCCACCCTCCGCACTCCTTTCTCACTCTTTAAGCTGCGGCACAAAAGCAATGCAAAGTGGAAAAAGCTTGACCATTCCAAAAGCGTTCCTCCTTCTGTTCAAACTTTTCGGCTGTCCCTTTTGTTCGATTAATACCTTCATGTCTTTCAGTGGGTCCTCCGGGCCACCCCCTCATTCCCCTCCTTTTTTTAGGCCAGGCTCTCACGAGAGCCCCGCTCCTCTTTATACATGCCTGCTTCCACTCTAGTTCCCAAGATTAGGCAAATGAGTCCCCGAGAACCCAGCCTGAAGACCCTCTCCCATTAAGTGCTTGCATTTTTCAAGCTTAGGCCCAACTAATAATAGTTGCTTGTTGATTCTGTAAATGAAAAGGAAAAATGCTAATGTCTAAATACTATTTCACATCATCTCAGTGATGAATAATAAGCAGCAAGGCTGAAGCTGCTGATAAATATCACCAGTGTTTACTCAGGCTGATGCAGAAACCGTTTAACCGTTTAACCAGGTGGCTACTGGAACGCAGACTGGCATGAAAATTATTAATGCTGTCCAATAATCTATCCAAATTTCTTCCGCATTATCCTCTACTAGGGTCGCGAAGGGGGGGGGAGGGGGGACTGTGGGAGGAAACCGGAGAACCCGGAAGAAACCCACGCGGACACGGGGAGGACATAGAAACTCCACCCAGATTGGGATTCGAACCGGGAATCCCTAGCACTGAGAGGAGAACATGCTAACCACTAAGCCACCGTGATGCCTATATATATATATTTGGAGAACTTAATTGACTTGATCCATGTTTTTGGACTGTGGGAGGAAACCGGAGAACCCGGAAGAAACCCATGCGGACACGGGGAGAACATGGAAACTCCACCTAGATTGGGATTCGAACCGGGAATCCCTAGCGCTGAGAGGAGAACATGCTAATATTTAGGCTTATATACATACATACATACATAAAAATATAAATTAATATTAATTAATATTAATATAGCATGGTGGCTTAGTGGTTAGCACGTTCGCCTCTCAGCGCTAGGGATTCCCGGTTCGAATCCCCATCTGGGTGGAGTTTCCATGTTCTCCCCGTGTCTGCGTGGGTTTCCTCCGGGTTCTCCGCTTCCCTCCCACAGTCCAAAAACATGGAACAAGTCAATTGAGTTCTCCAAATTGCCCCATATAGTCTGTGTGAGTGAGTGTGTGCCCAGCGATGGATTGGCGCACTGTCCTGGGTCTATCTGCCCAGCACCCGAGATGTTCTCCCCTGGATGGGCATGGGGAACCCCCCCGTGACCCTAATAGAGGATAAAGCGAGAGATAATGAATGAATGAATATTGGCAAGAATATTTGTGCTGTGGACTTTGAATCTGAGGGAGCTACAAGAGCTTTAAGAGGAAGCGATGAGATGCACGTTCTGAGCTGAACCGTTCTGTTCTCCGGCTCAGGAACACGAGTCCAGACTGAAGCACTTTTGCCGAACTAAAGATATGCTATTATGTCGTTTATGTAGCGAGAAAAAAAAATTCCCTTGGCGTCGCGTATCCAAACCGTAACCTGCTCGGTTCCGTCCCACAAGAGCACAGCACTCATGATCTGTCAAAGTTCATACATTAATCTACATTTCACTCCCTCGCTCGCCCCCTGCCTTTATCCTGCTCTTTCTCTCTTTGTTCACTACCTCTGGCTTTCGGCAGGAAGAATGAAGTCAAGCAGTGTGTGGCATCTGGAAGAGCTCACCGTGACTTTGCTCTACATCAGGCGTGCGAAATACATCGATCACGATCGAGCGCTCGATCACACAGTGCATGCTGGGAGATCACCATGGATCACGCCACAGCTTTGAGAAAGAAGGACTTATCAGTGTATTATATACACACATTCACACAGACTGTGAAGAGTTCTGAATCTGATCTCTATCCCCGTGCAAGTGACCTTATTTGATTAATATATAAATATTCATTCATTCATTCATTATCTTCCGCTTTATTCCATATTAGGGTCGCGGGGGGTTCCCCATGCCCATCCAGGGGAGAACGTCTCGGGCGCTGGGCAGATACACCCAGGACAGGGCGCCAATCCATCGCTGGGCACCCATATATATATATATATAAACATTAATTAATTATTTATATATAATATATATATATATATATATATATATATATATATATATATATATATATATATATATATATATATATAAAAAGACAAACACACACATTAAAATACACTATATGAACAAAACTAGGTGGCACGGTGGCTTAGTGGTTGGCATGTTCTAAGGGATTTCCGGTTCGAATCCCCATCTGGGTGGAGTTTCCATGTTCTCCCCGTGTCCGTGTGGGTTTCCTCTGGAATCTCCGGTTTCCTCCCACAGTCCAAAAACATGGATCAAGTCAATTGAGTTCTCCAAATTGCCCCATATAGAGTGCGTTTGTGTGAGTGAGTGTGTGCCCAGCGATAGATTGGCGCCCTGTCCTGGGTGTATCTGCCCAGCGCCCGAAACGTTCTCCCCTGGATGGGCATGGGGAACCCCCCCGCGACCCTAATAGAGGATAAAGCGGAAGATAATGAATGAATATATGTACTGTAATCTTTAATCTTTAATCACGTCGTGGGTTCGAATCCCAATCTGGGTGGAGTTTCCACGCTCTCCCCGTGTCCACGTGGGTTTCCTCCCACAGTCAAAAACCATGGATACAAGCTAAATCGAATGCTCTAAATTGCCCCATATAGAGTGTGTTTGTGTATTTGTGTGTGTGAGTGTGTGCGAAGCAATCGATTGGCGCCCTGTCCTGGGTGTATCTGCTCAGCGCCCAATACAAACTCCCCTGGATGGGCAGGGGGCCCTCACCCCCAACAACCCTAGCAGAAGATTAAGTTTAAGATAATGAATGAATAATTATGTAGTTGCAGTTTTCCCTACTATTCAGGAAATCCGTTAGTCTTTACATTAAGCATTAAACTCGGATCAAAAGCAGATTATTAAACTCCGTTTGCACAGCAGCCTCTAGAGTTTATTTGAGATGCTGTAATAAAGAGGAAAACATTCTTCAGTGTTCCGAGCGCAGCGGATGGAAACTCCCTGTTAATGAAAGTGCTGAATGAAGAATAGCCAGATGAGCGGACAGAGAAACTACAGTAACTTCGTTAGCCGCTGTTTAATTGTGGTTTAAAGCAGAAAAGCATGCGCATCAACTCTTAAGGCTATTACCAGATCAAAGGAAGGCCCGTTTTCGGGGTTATTATAGCTCTCGGAACTAAATGCTCAGGCAGAGTTTATATTTTTAAAAGATGAAGCTAAGCCTTTTACTAGGGGTGCAGAAAAAAAATCGTTTCTTCAAAGAATCGCGATTCGTAGTCCTGCCGATTCTGAATCGATTCACAATGCCCAAGAATCGATTGTTAAAAAATGCCTTTAGGTTTTATTTTATTATGTTATTATGTTATATCGCATTATGTTTTCGCTCGGTCACCGTACAGCACGCTCCTGTTGTAGTGCGCTAGCATGTTAGGTCATGCTAGGGAGCGTGCTGTACGGTGTCCGAGCTTTTCTGCTTTAAACCACAATTAAACAGCGGCTAACGAAGTTACTGTAGTTTCTCTGTCCGCTCATCTGGCTATCCATGTATCCATGGGAAGCATGGAGCGGAGGGAGAGCGCGATTCGAAGCCGCGTCGGCGTTAAAAGCGAGTGTTTGGCTTTTAAAGTCAGGAAGAGAGAAAGAGAGAGAGAGAGAGAGAGAGAGAGAGAGAGAGAGAGAGAGAGCTCAACTGTTTACAACGAGTGTAAAATGAAATCGAGCTACTTTGGAAATACGAAAAATGCGACAACACCCTGAACTAAAAGAAGTTTAAAATATATTTAATATTTAAGGTTAAGTTTTCAAAATGTAGTGAATGTTGGTGCAAAATAGTTAAAAAGACTGAAGTATAGATTTTATTGTTTAATGTTTTAAATGTTTTAAATGTTTGCAGAATCTAAAGTCACTCTGACTGTAAAGTCTGTATTTTAGTTTTGATTAAAGGTTAATGCACTATGGTAAACTTTTGCATTAATATATTTAGAATTATTTGTTCATTGATGGATGTTTTTTATGTAAGAAAAAGCCGGGTAGCTAAGCGAACCTAACACTGCTCATTTTAATTTAGCGCAATTCTATTTTTTTTATATAAGTATAAAATGATGCAAAAAGATTTGATACAGGACGCAACCTGAAAGTATTGTTTTAAATAAATGTTCTATTTGTTTACACCGTCATTTCATCTTGTCAATCACATCATTCATTCATTCATTATCTCCCGCTTTATCCTCTAGTAGGGTCGTGGTGGGGTTCTCCATGTCCATCCAGAGGAGAACGTTTCGGGCGCTGGGCAGATACACCCAGGAAAGGGCGCCAATCTATCACTGGACACTCACTCACACACACAGACACACTCTATATGGGGCAATTTGGAGAACTCAATTGACTTGATCCATGTTTTTGGACTGTGGGAGGAAACCGGAGAACCCGGAGGAAACCCACACGGACACGGGGAGGACATGGAAACTCCACCCAGATAGGGATTCGAACCGGGAATTCCAGCGCTGAGAGAAGAACATGCTAACCACTAAACCACCGTGCCGCCCCAATTATAACTTATAAAATAATTTTTGGTTTGATATTTTTACAGTTTCTCTTTTTAAACTTTTAACTTGCACACTGTAAATATATCCATCCATCCATTATCTTCCGCTTTATCCTCTATTAGGGTCGTGAGGGGGTTCCCCATGCCCATCCAGGGGAGAACGTCTCAGGCGCTGGGCAGCCCAGGACAGGGCGCCAATCTATCGCTGGGCACACACTCACTCACACAGACACACTCTATATGGGGCAATTTGGAGAACTCAATTGACTTGATCCATGTTTTTGGACTGTGGGAGGAAACCGGAGAACCCGGAGGAAACCCACACGGACACGGGGAGGACATGGAAACTCCACCCAGATGGGGATTCGAACTGGGAATCCCTAACGCTGAGAGGAGAACGTGCTAACCACTATAAACATATATTTTATTTTATTTGATCTTTTTGCATATTCTGTAAATCCAAATTTTTTACTTTCCGTGGAGATGTTGGAAACGAATTTCACTGCTGGCTGTACCGTGTATAACTACGCAGGTGACAAATAAACTTGACTTGATTTAATTTTGATTTTGATTTGAATATAAATGCGCCGGGAATCCAGATCCGAATCCGGATCTGGGTGGAGATTCCATGTTCTCTCTGTGTCTGTGTGGATTTCCTCCAGGTTCTTCTGTTCATCACTCTGGAAGACAACAGTGCAAAGGTCTGGAAGACGGTTCTGGGATTGTCATGGGTTTGTGGTTAAGGAACCAGCCATGTTCGATTCCCGGTCCCACAATGTACCATGGCTGAAGTGCCCTTGGTCAAGGCCCCTAACTCCAATTGCTCCCTGGGTGTCGTATTCAAGGCTCCCGCTCCGCCCACCGCTCCGGACACGTGCTGAATTCACTCAGTGTGTGTGTGTGTGTGTGTGTGTGTGTGTGTGTGTTCTGCATGGATGGATTAAATGTGAAGGACACACTCCTCTGTGTGTAAGTGCTGTAGCTAAAATAAATCACATCATGTGCAAAAAACAGGGTTCTCTTCAGCATTCTACTTTTCTCGTGCACTCAGCCCATCTGTAATGTCAGAGTTAATGCTGAGGAGGAACAGCTACATGCCCGGACAAGCTGTTCTTCTCTTTGACATTAAATGACACGGCGATAATTACGAGTGATCAAATACATTTTATCACTGTGCACACACTCACTAACACAAACACACTCTATATGGGGCAACTTAGAGCATTCAATTCATCTTGAATCCATATTTTCGGACTGTGGGAGGAAACCGAGTGGTTAGCACGTTCGCCTCTCAGCACTAGGGATTCCCGGTTCGAATCCCCATCTGGGTGGAGTTTCCATGTTCTCCCCATGTCCGCGTGGGTTTCCTCCGGGTTCTCCGGTTTCCTCCCACAGTCCAAAAACATGGATCAAGTCAATTGAGTTCTCCAAATTGCCCCATATAGAGTGTGTATGAGTGTGTGAGTGTGTGTCCAGTGATAGATTGGTCTCCTGTCCTGGGTGTATCTGCCCAGCGCCCGAGACGTTCTACCCTGGATGGGCATGGGGAACCCCGCCGCGACCCTAATAGAGGATAAAGTGGAAGATAATGGATGGATGAATGAATGGGAGGAAACCGGAGAACCTGGAGGAAACCCACATGGACACGGGGAGAACATGGAAACTCCACCTAGAGTGGGATTCGAACCGGGAATCCCCAGCGCTAAGAGGAGAACATGTTAACCACCGTGCCGCCCTAAATAAATAGCTATTAAGTAAAAATGTATTATCCGGGTTCTCCGGTTTCCTCCCACAGTCCAAAAACAAGGATTAAAGTCAATTGAATTCTCCAAATTGCCCCATGTAGTGTGTGTGTGTGAGTGTGTGCCCAGTGATAGATTGGCACCCTGTCCTGGGTGTATCTGCCCAGCGCCCGGGACGTTCTCCTCTTGATGGGCATGGGGAACCCCACTGTGACCCTAATAGAGGATAAAGCAGAAGATAATGGATGGATGGTAAAAATTAATTAAAATGGGTTATTAAAGAAAGAGCATCTCATTATCTTAATACACTTAAATCCTCTACTAGGGTCATGGGGGGGCATGCCCGTCCAGGGGAGACATGTTGACCACTTCGCCACCATGCCGTCCCTTCAATAAATATTACCAAATGCTCTACCAGCAGTAAGTTCTGACAGCATTGAGGACATTGCATGATCAAAACACGATCATGGGGGGAAAAAATTACTGCAAATATAAATGTTTTGTGTTCTCCCCGTGTCTGCGTGGGTTTCCAGGTTCCGGGTTCTCCGGTTTCCTCCCACAGTCCAAAAACATGGATCAAGTCAATTGAATTCTCCAAATTGCCCCATATAGAGTGTGTCTGTGTGGGTGAGTGTGTGCCCAGCGATGGATTGGCGCCCTGTCCTGGGTCTATCTGCCCAGCGCCCAAGACGTTCTCCCCTGGATGGGCATGGGGAACCCCACCACGACCCTAATAGAGGATAAAGCGGGAGATAATTAATGAATGAATGAATGTTTTGACTTTTTGCATAACCTGCTGGAGACGATGCCACGGCAGACGTGTGCTGTAATCGAAGCTGAAGGTGATCCAACACAATATTAGAATGTGTACGTTTTCTTCAGCAGGCTGTATGTAGTTTTCTGTTCACGTGATCAAAATGGACATGTTCTGCTGGAGTCTCAAGCTGAATGAATTCCTCAGCCCTACATCAACAACGTTCCACCAAACATTATCTTAGCCTCTAAATAACTGTGGCTTTTGTCTTAGCCATTGGCCAAAATGTTTTCTGTGGGGCCCAGCTCACCGCACTTAATGAAGGACTGTTAAAAAAGTGTAGCAGCTCGGCCACAGGCTTGCCACACCCGCTGCACCCATCCGCGTGCTCGGCTAACGAAAGGGCTTGTTTGTTGAAATGCAAATTAATTGACATTAAAAAAGAAAAAAAGACCCCTAAAAAAAATTTATTAATTAAAAAAATAAATAAATAAATAAATATATACGTATATATATATATATATATATATATATATATATATATATATATATATATATATATATATATATATTCATTCATTCATCACCCGCTTCATCCTCTATTAGGGTCGCGGTGGGGTTCCCCATGCCCATCCAGGGGAGAACGTTTCGGGCGCTGGGCAGACACACCCAGGACAGGGTGCCAATCTATCGTTGGGCACACACTCACTGACACAGACACACTCTACATGGGGCAATTTGGAGAACTCAATTGACTTGATCCATGTTTTTGGACTGTGGGAGGAAACCGGAGAACCCGGAGGAAACCCACGCGGACACGGGGAGAACATGGAAACTCCACCCAGATGGGGATTCAAACCGGGAATCCCTAGTGCTGAGAGGCGAACGTGCTAACCACTAAGCCACCGTGCCGCCTATATAATATTATTTTTTTTTTTTTATTTATTTATTTTTTTGGGGGGGGGTCATCTAGGGCATGGAGGTTTAGTGGTTAGCACGTTTGCCTCTCAGCGTTAGGGATTCAGGTTCGAATTCCAATCTGGGTGGAGTTTCCATGTTCTCACTGTGTCCGCGTGGGGTGTCCTCCGGTTTCCTCCCACAGTCCAAAAACATGGAGCCTTGGTGAATTGAATTCTCTAAATTGCCCCATATAGAGTGCGTTACAGTGTGTGTCTGTGCCCAGCAATAGACTGGCGCCCTGTCCTGGGTGTATCTGTCTAGCGCCCAAAACAGTCACCCCTGGATGGGCAGGGGGAACCCCCATGACCCTAGTAGAGGATTAATCGCATGATCATGAATGAATGAATGAATAGGCTATTTAGCAGATATTTTATCTAAAGGGACGTACAATAATCCCAAATTGGTTTGGTTCAGAACACAGGGTTGGTACAGCACCCTGGTTCAATGAGGGTCAAGGGTCTTGCTCAATGACCCACATTGGTAATTTCAGTGGACCTGGGATTAGAACCCCCAACCTTCAGATTGATATCCCAACACCACTGAGCTACCATGGCACACTAGTGTTACTTTGTGCACTAACACAAACACACTTTGGGTGGGAGTGGTTGCTTAAAGGTTAGGTTTATGCCCAATCAATCAGAAGGTTGTGGGTTCAAATCCCAGGTCCACTGAAGTTACCAATGTGGCACCTTGAGCAAGGCCCTTAACACTAATTGCTCCAGAGTGCTGTATGTAACCCTTTGTCCCCAATCATGTTGGGGTACTTGTACTTGGGGTACTTGTGGTACACTTTGCGTAAATGAAATGAAACGAATGCACTAGGAGCGTTTAAGTTTTTATATAAACCGTAGAACCCGGAGGAAACCCACGCGGACACGGAACATGGAAACTCCACCCAGATGGGGATTCGAACCGGGAATCCCTAATGCTGAGAGGAGAACATGCTAACCACTAAGCCACCGTGCCGTCAATGAGGGTTAAGGGTCTTGCTCAATGACCCACATTGGTAATTTTAGCAGACCTGGGATTAGAACCCCCAACCTTCAGATTGATAACCCAACACCACTGAGCTACCATGGCACACTAGTGTTACTTTGTGCACTAACACAAACACACTTTGGGTGGGAGTGGTTGCTTAAAGGTTAGGTTTTTGGCCAATCAATCAGAAGGTTGTGGGTTCAAATCCCAGGTCCACTGAAGTTACCAATGTGGCTCCTTGAGCAAGGCCCTTAACTCTTATTGCTCTAGAGTGCTGAATGTAACCCTGTATCCTTGTGTCCCCATTCATGTTGGGGTACTTGTACTTGGGGTACTCGTGGTACACTTTGCGTAAATGAAATGAAACGAAATCACCAGGAGCGTTTAAGGTTTTATATAAACCTGTACGATGTTAGTGAGCAAGGTACACAAAATGTTTACTAAATTCAAATAGGATGCAAAAGCATGCAAACCAAACGGCCATCTTGAAGTGAGGAAGGTGAAACGGCGCCGTCAGGGCCGAGCGCGCGGACTCTGAATCAGTCTAGGTGATTCCGATTTATCACACCCCACTGAACATTGTTCTCGCCAGGATCTGGACTGGAGGGTAGCCAAGTCGCCACTCTCGTAAAGATGCCAGACCTTCAGAGAACACCTTTGCATTTTCAAGTATACATTCATTTAACGGATGGCAGTTAAAAAGCCCGGCTTTTGGGTGTGGATGGAACCCACCATGCCCTGTGATGTCAAAAAGGGAAAATAATAGAGTACATTAGCATTAGGTCTGGCACATAATTGCGTGCATTAAGCGGCGTCGAGGTGCCGCACGGTGGAGCGGGAGAACTGGAGCAGAAGGCTAATGATCATTACCGAGACGCAAACTACGCTCTATATATCACGGTATTTATATGTGGCTTTGTTGAAGGTTTGTTGTGATTTAACAATGCCTCCAGGACCCAAACACTCCCACATGATCACACGTGTCATTAATGAAACATCAGCGTTCTCGTAGCGGACTCCACCCGTCACAGTCCACAGAACGGAGGGAACAAAGACGGTGGATCACTGTTTATTCACTTCTGGCAAGTATCTCTCCTGGCTTTGCAACTCTGGGCTATTTTTAGCCACAGGGTTCGGTTTTCTGCTGCCTTTTCGGCACGAGAGATTCCCTTTTCAGATGTGTACCTGACCAATTGAATCACTCCAATCCATATTTACAATGTATATAGATTTCATCTTATTAAACATCTAAGGGCTCTTAGGGTTTTGGGGGCCTGCGTGTCCATCCAGGGGAGAACGTCTCAGGAACTAGGTAGATAAACCCATTACAGGGCGCCAATCTATCTCTGGGTATGCTCACTCACACATACACACTCTATATGGGGCAATTTGGAGAATTCAATTAACCTTGATCCATGTTTTGGACTGGGGGGGGAAACCGGAGAACCCGGAGGAAACCCACATGGACACGGGGAGAACATTCCACCCAGATTGGGATTCGAACCGGGAATCCCTAGTGCTGAGAGGTCAATGTGTTAACCACTAAGCCAGCATATCGTCCTCGTCTTATTATTTTCCGCTTAATCCTATACTAGGGACTAGAGTCGCAGGGGGGGGTTCCCCATGCCCATTTCGAGCACTGGGCATATACACCAAGTACAAGGCGGCAATCTATAGCTGGGCACACACTCACTCACACTATATGGGGCAATTTGGAATATTCAATTTTCTTTGATTAAGGTTTTATAGCTGTGGAAGGAAATCGGAGAACCCGGAGGAAACCCATGTGGACACAGGGAGAACATGGAAACTCCACCCAGATTGGGATTCAAACCAGGAATCCCCAGCGCTGAGAGGAGAACATGCTAACCACTGAGCAACCGTGCCGCCACCAAATTATATGTAAAATTATTTTCCCAACTTCCAATCCATCCATTATCTTCCACTTAATGCTCTATTAGGGTCACGTGGGGGTTCCCCATGCCCATCCAGGGGAGAACGTTTCAGGCGCTGGGCAGGGCACCCAGGACAGGACATCAATCCATCGCTGGACACACTCACACAGCCCACAGCCACACACACTCTATATGGGGCAATTTGGAGAATTCAGTTGACCTTGATCCATGTTTTCAGACTGTGGGAGGAAACCGGAGAACCCGGAGGAAACCCACACAGACACGGAGAGAACATGGAAAGTCCACCCAGATTGGGATTCGATCCGGTAATCCCCAGCGCTGGGAGGAGAACATGCTAACCACTGTGATTCCAATCAATCACAACAAATTATGCTTTAATACTGCAATCCTTTATTATTCATTCATTATCTCCCGCTTTATCCTCTATTAGGGTCGCGGGGGGGGTCCCATGCCCATCCAGGGGAGAACGTCTCGGGCGCTGGGCAGACACACCCAGGACAGGACGCCAATCCATCGCTGGGCACACACTCACTCACACAGACACACTCTATATGGGGCAATTTGGAGAACTCAATTGACTTGATCCATGTTTTTGGACTGTGGGAGGAAACCGGAGAACCCGGAGGAAACCCACGCAGACACGGGGAGAACATGGAAACTCCACTCCATTCGAACCGGGAATCCCTAATGCTGAGAGGAGAACATGCCAACCACTAAGCCACCATGCCGCCCAATCCTTTATTAATCTGGATTAAATTTGCTTTATTGAACAAAAGACAGAGGGATCTTAAACAGATCTTATTTTTAATCCAGGTTAAGGCTCTTTATTTTCCGCTCCAGAGCAGAAGGGGCGGAACTCTCCACTGGGTGAGCGCAGCAGTAAAATGTGGTCGACGTGTGACTTCCAAGCCCCAATGCCTCGGCCGCTGAATGTTTATTTCCCATCCTTAACTCCTGTCTGTGAGGGAAGCGTTTAAAATAGACGCGCTGGTTTGAGTAAACACGCGGATTATATATCTATCTTGAAATCACTGATAATTGGCTGCTTATTTGATGATATAAACATAGCTTTTGTTCAGCATCGTCGCCTGAATCCGCAGCATATGGTTTCGATTCGTCGGGAAAACAAGGCCGAGTGAGAACGTGCTGATGAACCGACCGTCGCGAGGAGCCCGGCGGGACGCACTGGCTTATTTAAAGTCAGTGCGAAGTCCAAATTAACATCTGCGAGATTAACAGGAGACACAGATGAATATTTATGCTGGACGCAAAACGGAGTCCCGCATGGAATCGTTCGGTTTTGCAATCAGCTGCAGTAGACGGGATCGTCTTTATAAATAAATATGCGTGTGGACTTTAATGAAGCTGCTTCAAGTAGCCGGGAGAACGACAGTCTCTGTGTTCTCCGTTCTCTGTTGGTCAGGAGCATCACAGAACAGGTCTCATTTGGGTGGTGGATTGTTTATTGTCAGTTCTGCAGTGACACTGATGTGGTGAGGGGGTTTTAGTGCAGCAGTGCTGCTGGAGGTTCATTTAAACACCTCAGTGACACTGCTGGGATAGGAATAATGCACCAAGCAAATAACCCCTGCTCTGTGGTGGTACTATTGGGGTTCTGAGCATTAGAACAGAGTAAAGGGGACGTACACATTATGTACTGTAGAACACAAACAGATGGAATACAGTCTGGAATTGTAGAACTAGTTTCATGTAAACACCTCAGTGACACTGCTGGGATAGGAATAATGCACCAAGCTAATAACCCCTGCTCCGTGGTGGTACTATTGGGGTTCTGAGCATTAGAACAGAGTAAAGGGGACGTACACAGTATGTACTGTAGAACACAAACAGATGGACTACAGTCTGGAAATGGAGAACTAGTTTCATGTAAACACCTCAGTGACACTGCTGGGATAGGACCCCATATATTAATTTGGGGCATTTGGAAGTTGCTTTGTTTAAAGCGTCTGCTAAATGACCAAATGTAAATGTACTATTGGGGTTCTGAGCATTAGAACAGAGTAAAGGGGACGTACACAGTATGTACTGTAGAACACTAACAGATGGGCTACAGTCTGGAATTGTAGAACTAGTTTCATGTAAACACCTCAGTGACACTGCTGGGATAGGAATAATGCAACAACCTAATAACACCTGCTCTGTGGGTGTGGTAGCTCAGTGGTTTGGGTGTTGGGCTGTCAATCTGAAGGTTGTGGGTTCAAATCCCAGGTCCACTGAAGTTACCAATGTGTGTTCTTGAGCAAGAGCCTTAACCCTCATTGTTTCAGGGATTGTGTTTGGAACCCTGTGTTCTGACCCCGTACATTAAGTTGGGGCATTTGGAAGTTGCTTTGTTTAAAGCGTCTGCTAAATGACCAAATGTAAATGTACTATCGGGGTTCTGAGCATTACAACAGATTAATGGGGACGTACACAGTATGTACTGTAGAACACTAACAGATGGACTACAGTCTGGAATTGTAGAACTAGTTTCATTTAAACACCTCAGTGACACTGCTGGGATAGGAATAATCCACTAAGCAAATAACCCCTGCTCTGTGGTGGTACTATTGGGGTTCTGAGCATTAGAACAGAGTAAAGGGGACGTACACAGTATGTACTGTAGAACACAAACAGATGGACTACAGTCTGGAATTGGAGAACTAGTTTCATGTAAACACCTCAGTGACGCTGCTGGGATAGGAATAACGCACCAAGCAAATAACTCCTGCTCTGTGGTGGTACTATTGGGGTTCTGAGCATTAGAACAGATTAATGGGGATGTACACAGTACGTACTATAGAACACAAACAGATGGACTACAGTCTGGAATTGTTGAACTAGCTTCATGTAAACACCTCAGTGACACTGCTGGGATAGGAATAATCCACCAACCTAATAACCCCTGCTCTGTGGTGGTACTATTGGGGTTCTGACCATTAGAACAGAGTAAAGGGGACGTACACAGTATGTACAGAAGTCTATCTCGTTGTAATTGTAGAACTACGAGGCCCATCTTTACGATAAGTGAAACCGATAACATAGACAATAAGCATCTGCGAGATTAACAGGAGACACAGATGAATATTTATGCTGGACGCAAAACGGAACCCCGCGTGGAACCTTTCGGTTTGGCAATCAGCTGCGGTAGACGTCTTTAGTAGCATCGTCTTTATAATTAAATATGCGTGTGGACTTTAATGAAGCTGCTTCACGTAGCCGGGAGAACGACAGTCTGTGGTCTGGCCGAGGAGGATCGACCACCGGCTGACGGATCGCGGACGAGCCCGAGCGTTCCACCCGGAGTTTGCCATGTGAAGATGGTCCTCTCGGCCGGGCTGATGGCCAGCCGCGGCCTCGGCCGTGCTGCACGGAACTATTCCGTCCACAGACAACTGAAATGGGTCTGTGTCTTCAGGAAAAGCAGACGAAAAAGAGCTTTTTCCAGAGCTGATGGAGTTTAAATTGCGTGCTTTGGGAGAAGTCTCCGCTCGTTCCAAATGAAACAGTGAAAACATCCTGGCACTGGACAACAAATCACCATCATGGTTCTTGAATGGGGGTGGCTTAGTGGTTAGCATGTTCTCCTCTCAGCGCTAGGGATTCAGGTTCGAATCCCAATCTGGGTGGAGTTTCCATGTTCTCCCCGTGTCCGCGTGAGTTTCATCCGGGTTCTCCGGTTTTCTCCCACAGTCCAAAAACATGGATCAAGGTCAATTGAATTCTCCAAATTGCCCCATATAGAGTGTGTCTGTGTGAGTGAGTGTGGGCCCAGCGATGGATTGGTACCCTGACGTTCTCCTCTGGATGGGCCCCCCTGCGAACCTAGTAGAGGATAAAGCGGAAGATAATGGTTGGATGGGTTCTTGAAACCTTTGTGTGTGTGTGTGTGTGTGTGTGTGTGTGTGTGTGTGTGTGTGTGTGTGTGTGTGAGCACATGAGCTACCTGATCCCATTTTAATAGAAGGCCTGACCTTTAGAAATGGGATAAATTCATGACTCGTGGAGGGTGTCCACGAGTATCAGTCAAAAGTTTGGACACGTCCCCTTCTTGCTCCATCTATTTCCTCCACTTATCATATAGATGGACTTTGTAGTTCTACAATTACAGACTGTAGTCCATCTGTGTTCTTTGTTGTTGTTAGTCCCCCTGTTGGTTCTCTGTTCTCTGTTGGTCAGGAGCGTCACAGAACAGGTCTAATTTGGGTAGTGGATTGTTTATTGTCAGTTCTGCAGTGACACTGATGTGGTGAGGGGGTTTTAGTGCAGCAGTGCTGCTGGAGGTTCATTTAAACACCTCAGTGACACTGCTGGGATAGGAATAATGCACCAACCAGATAACCCCTGCTCTGTGGTGGTACTATTGGGGTTCTGACCATTAGAACAGAGTAAAGGGGACGTACACAGTATGTACTGTAGAACACAAACAGATGAACTACAGTCTGGAATTGTAGAATTGGTTTCATGTAAACACCTCAGTGACACTGCTGGGATAGGACTAATGCACCAACCTAATAACCCCTGCTCTATGGTGGTACTATTGGGGTTCTGACCATTAGAACAGAGTAAAGGGGACGTACACAGTATGTACTGAAGTCTATCTAGTTGTAATTGTAGAACTACGAAGCCCATCTTTACGAAAAGTGAAACCGATAACATAGACAATAAGTATCCCCAACACAAAAAATGGATTCAAGGTGAATTAACTATTCTAAATTGCCCCTACATAGTGTGTGTGTCTGTGTGAGTGAGTGTGTGCCCAGTTATGGGCTTAGCGTCCTGCCCTGGGTGTAAAGGGGCCCCTAGAAGAGGATTACGCGGATGATAATGGAATGAGATGGGCTGAGGGACGCATGAATACTTTTCTGTTGCGCCATCCAGGAACCTAAAGACGACCAGAATTCAACCACGCATGGTTCTCCAACCCCCCTTTTTTATCGAGCCGATCGGAAAATGGAACACAGTCTAATCCTTGCAGACCAGAACACAAGCCGACACTTTTGCCAGATTAGCTGCAGAGGAAACATTACTAGTTTTCCACGGCACGGAGCCAACCTGATGCAGCTCTCAGACCCAGATGGGTTCCGTTTGCCTCAGTATTCTCGGCGTGTTTCCTTTTTGTTTACACTCTCTTTCTCATGCCAGCTCAGGCTTCGGCTGGTCCGCAGTTCTGTGAATAAATCTCGGGACAGAGACTCACCTCTACGCACACGAAATGCGTTTATTGAAAGCATGAACGTTAATTAACTGCTCTTCCGTGACGAAATCTAGTCCGGTTTTTGAAGTGACCGCTGATCGCTGAGTAACAGGTTTCCGGTTTCTCTAACAATCAAAAACTGCCATCTAATAGCCAAATTGCAGAACACAGGGGGAAAAGTGTATAGTATATCACACGTTGACATGAATGTGAAGTGGTCAGTGTTGGGTATTATTGTCAATAATGTCAAGGCTGGACAAACGGCTCAACATTTAAGGACCAGAACTATCCGTTTTATGATTTTGAAATAATATATTGTATATAGGCGGCACGGTGGCTTAGTGGTTAGCACGTTCACCTCTCAGCGCTAGGGATTCCCGGTTCGAATCCCCATCTGGGTGGAGTTTCCATGTTCTCCCCGTGTCCGTGTGGGTTTCCTCCGGGTTCTCCGGTTTCCTCCCACAGTCCAAAAACATGGATCAAGTTAATTGAGTTCTCTAAATTGCCCCATATAGAGTGTGTTTGAGTGTGTGAGTGTGTACCCAGCGATGGATTGGCGCCCTGTCCTGGGTGTATCTGCCCAGCGCCCGAGACGTTCTCCCCTGGATGGGCATGGGGAACCCCACCGCGACCCTAATAGAGGATGAAGCGGGAGATAATGAATGAATGAATGAATATTGTATATAATGAATGTATATGAATATATGAATATATTTTACACATTAATACAAATGTAAAGCAGGCGTGTGCGTATTATATTGTAAATAATGTCACGGCTGGACAAACGGCTCAGCCAATCAAGTTTCAATGCAGATTCAAATGATCACTTAAATGCTGGGCTGTATCAGCTCTAACTGCTTTTCTTGTTTGTTTCTTGTTTGTTTTTTGAGCTTGTTTCTTCATCCATGGTTCTGCTGAAGCACTGTGGTTACGACAAATACTGGATGGAACCTGGAGTTCTATTGGACTGGCGGTCCTGCAGGACGTCCTCAATGGACTTATATAGTTGTTCAATTGTTAAATACGGGTCACATGATCATCACACAATCTGTACATGGCTGTTCTACACTGTTGATGCTGCCTGGCCGCTCAAGGAGGATGAGTCCCCCACTGAGTCTTGGTCCTCACAAGGTTTCTTCCTTAAAATATCAACAGAACAGGGAGTTTTTTCTTGCCACTGTCTCTTCAGCTTGCTCTTTGGGGGTTTAAAGGCTTATAACTCTGTAAAGCTGCTTTGTGACAATGTATTATTGTAAAAAGTGCTCTATAAATAAATGACTTGAACTTTAAGCACCGGAAATGCTGTTTTATGATTTAAAATAATAAAAATAATATAGTATATCACACGGCGGCACGGTGGCTTAGTGCTCAGCACGTTCGCCTCTCAGCACTAGGGATTCCCGGTTCGAATCCCCATCTGGGTGGAGTTTCCATGTTCTCCCCGTATCTGCGTGGGTTTCCTCCGGGTTCTCCTGTTTCCTCTCACAGTCCAAAAAACATGGATCAAGTCAATTAAATTCTCCAAATTGCCCCATATAGAGTGTGTCTGTGTGAGTGAGTGTGTGCCCAGCGATGGATTGGCGCCCTGTCCTGGGTGTATCTGCCCAGCGCCCGAGACGTTCTCCCCTGGATGGGCATGGGGAACCCCCCCACGACCCTAATAGAGGATAAAGCAGGAGATAATGAATGAATGAAAATAGTATATCACACGGCAGCACGGTGGCTTAGTGGTCAGCACGTTCGCCTCTCAGCACTAGGGATTCCCGGTTCGAATCCCCATCTGGGTGGAGTTTCCATGTTCTCCCCGTGTCTGCGTGGGTTTCCTCCGGGTTCTCCGGTTTCCTCCCACAGTCCAAAAACATGGATCAAGTTAATTGAATTCTCCAAATTGCCCCATATAGAGTGTGTCTGTGTGAGTGAGTGTGTGCCCAGCGATGGATTGGCGTCCTGTCCTGGGTGTATCTGCCCAGCGCCCGAGACGTTCTCCCTGGATGGGCATGGGGAACCCCACCACGACCCTAATAGACGATAAAGCGGGAGATAATGGATGGATGAATGAATGAGTATATCACACATTGATACAAATGCGAAGCAATCAGAGTCACGGCTTGACAGACGTCTCAGCCAATCAGATTGAAGGACAGGAACGCCCCGTTTGTTAATGTATGAGCGTTTATCTCAATAAATAATGAACAGTTTTATACAATAATGCTCTGAGTTAATGTTATGCTGATATGCTGTTCAGAACACATTCAAATAAGTCCTTTGGTGGACTGTAGTGCACGGCATCTGTTTCCATTCAACATGCATTACCTAATACAGAGTTAATGCGGCGCTGGGCAAACTCATCAAGCACGTTCTGCAGTGTTTATCATCCACCGTTAAACACTGCGTGGAGAAGCGTGCAAAGTATCAGATGCAATCCTGCTCTAGACTTCATCACCGGGAGATTTTCTGAACGCCGCTGACGCCTCGCATCCTGCAACCAAAGTCACCCGAGAGCTGACTTGAATAATGTGCAAATGGCAGGTACTGCTGAGAGGGAAGAGCAGGTTGCTGCATTAGCGTTGCGCAACGTTCTCCAATAAAAATATTTGTTCAGCATTTAAGCGCTCCTACCTTCCATGACTCAAATGATGCATGTACAGTCATAAGCCCTATGGGTGTTATTTCAACCGTTACGCACGGGTGCGAGCAGCGACAGTTTGACGATGACTTAATTCACACAATGCTAAAGATAATGTTTACTACAACATTACTTTTGTTTAAGCAATTTATTCCACAGTATGGAATAATTCATTCCTTCATTCATTATCTTCCTCTACTTTTAATTCCTCTACTTGGGTCGCGGGGGAGGGGGGAGGGGGGGAGTGGGGGGTTCCAGTACAGGGTCAATCTCTCGCTGGGCACACACTCACTCACTCACAGAGCATTCGGTTTATCTTCATCCATGTTTTTGGACTGTGGGAGGAAACCGGAGAACCCGGAGGAAACCCATGTAGACACGGGAGGAACATTGAAACTCCACCCAGATTGGGATTCGAACCTAAATCCCCAGTGCTGAGAGGAGAACATTATCTTCCGCTTTATCCTCTATTAGGGTCGCGGGGGGGTACCTCATGCCCATCCAGGGGAGAACGTTTCGGGCGCTGGGCAGATACACCCAGGACAGGGCACCAATCTATCGCTGGGCACACACTCACTCAAACAGGCACACTCTATATGGGGCAATTTGGAGAACTCAATTTGGGCCCATCGCTGGGCCCACACTCACTCACACACACACACTCTATATGGGGCAATTTGGAGAATTCAATTGACCTTGATCCATGTTTTTGGACTGTGGGAGGAAACCGGAGAACCCGGAGGAAACCCATGCGGACACGGGGAGAACATGCAAACTCCACCCAGATGGGGATTCGAACCGGGAATCCCTAGCGCCATCAATCCATTGCTGGGCACACTCACTCACACAAACACACTCTATATGGGGCAATTTGGAGAATTCAATTGACTTGATCCATGTTTTTGGACTATGGGAGGAAACCCACGTGGACACAGGGAGAACATGGAAACTCCACCCAGATGGGGATTCGAACCGGGAATCCCTAGCGCTGAGCGGAGAACATGCTAACCACTAAGCCACCGTGCCGCCCACCCTCTGATCCCTTATTGCTTTATAATAAAACGGGTAGTTCGGGTCCTTAAATCTGATTGGCTGAGCCCTGCCTCTGAATTTCATGTTAATTTAATCAATAAAACATGGACTCTACCTCGGGATGCATAACCTTTGTGTAACTGTGTATTAGTTAAAACGTGATTTCCAAATTAAATCGCAGCAAAGTGTAAAGTGCTAAATCATTAGCGCAGCGTGCGAGCGCAGAATGGGGCAGAAAGCCTCGGGGTGGTTTGCTCCGGAGGCCGCGGATGCCTCTGCATTATCAGACATGATGTGGAATCTTTTGTTCCCCCGAGAAGCGGAGCAACACTATTATAAACACGCCAATTGAAATATGTTGAATAATGCATGCTGGGGTAATTAATTCATGGTGTGCTTTTGATCGAACCGTGCATGTTTTCACTGCGGCTCCCGAGGAGGATGTTACCCCCGCGCAACCTAAACCTCACCGTCAGGAAGGCTCCCGTCTCATTTCTGCTTACCGCGGCCTTTTCCTTTTTGCCTCCCGTTTTCTCAACGCTTTCTCCTTTCTCATTTCTCATCTGCATTATCGCCTCCCTTCCCCTTGGCTCCTTTTGCCAAAAAGGGCATTTCCCCCTCCATCTGCCCCTCCGCTCTGCTCTCCTTCTAAGCTGTTATCTGTCATGAGCTGGGGGTGATTGTCATTCTCCACCTGTAATTCGTCTGCGCACACAATGCCGTAGCGAGCACCTATAGCAGAGCTGGTTAAAAAAAAAATAAAAAAGCGCCCTAACCCCAGCTTCACTGCTTCATGTTTGCCCCGTCTGCTCCCCTCCCCGTTTCTCTCCCCTTTGTTCGCCTCACTCCATCAGTCTGACATCAGTCTGGAGTTAAGGGAAAAACCTCAGTACTGACTCCAGCAACAAAAAGACCAGGTTGCACAGAAGCGTCGGGTACAGTCGTGGCAAAATAAAGGCCGGATCAAAGCGCCCGGGTCGTTTGGGGCTGTAACCGACTCCTCAGATCAGCACTATTATTTTATTCCATGCATAATACCAAGAGTTGAAAGGGAGGTAGAAAAAGCTGCCGCATTTCCCTTAAAAACGGAGATTGCAGCATTTTTCTGGTAAAGAAAAAAAATCGAAAGGAAAGTAAGTGAGCAGCTCGATGTCCAGATCTCAGCTGAGAGGACTGGACACGAACAACGGAGCTGAGAAGGGTTGTCTGAGGGGTCAGTGAGCATCACCCTCCCGTTGAGAGAGGTAGCATTGTCCTGGCAGCTTTAAGAAACAAATGAAAACACATCTTTTTTATCAACACCTGATGTAAAAAAAAAAAAATTAATTAATTAATTAATTAGGGCGGCACGGTGGCTTAGTGGTTAGCACGTTCGCCTCTCAGCACTAGGGATTCCCGGTTCGAATCCCCATTGGGGTGGAGTTTCCATGTTCTCCCCGTGTCCACGTGGGTTTCCTCCGGGTTCTCCGGTTTCCTCCCACAGTCCAAAAAAATGGATCAAGTCAATTGAGTTCTTCAAATTGCCCCATATAGAGTGTGTCTGTGTGAGTGAGTGTGTGCCCAGCGATAGAATGGTGCCCTGTCCTGGGTGTATCTGCCCAGCGCCCGAAACGTTCTCCCCTGGATGGGCATGGGGAACCCCCCCGCGACCCTAATAGAGGATAAAGCGGAAGATAATGGATGAATGAATGATTAATTAATTAGGGCGGCACGGTGGCTTAGTGGTTAGCACGTTTGCCACTCAGCACTAGGGATTCCCGGTTCGAATCCCCATTGGGGTGGAGTTTCCATGTTCTCCCCGTGTCTGCGTGGGTTTCCTCCGGGTTCTCCGGTTTCCTCTCAAAGTCCAAAAACATGGATCAAGTCAATTGAATTTTCTAAATTGCCCCATATAGAATGTGTTTGTGTGAGTGAGTGTGTGTCCAGCGATGGATTGGCGCCCTGTCCTGGGTCTGTCTGCCCAGTGCCCGGGATGTTCTCCCCTGGATGGGCATGGGGAACCCCACCGTGACCCTAATAGAGGATAAAGCGGAAGATAATGAATGAATGAATGAATGAATGAATGAAACAATTTGTATTTTTTCAGTTCAAATGCTCTTTAACTTTAGTTTAAATGATGTGATTGAAAAGATGAAATGATAATGTGACAAATTTTTGTAAAAAAAACAAAACAAAAAGGAGAACATGCTAACCACTAAACCACCGTGCCGTCCAAGGAGGTTGTATATTATTGTAAATAAATAACAATTCTTTCCCCATTGACTCAAAAAAAAAGGGGGGGGGGAGTGCAGGATCAGATAACGATCAGGTTTGATAATTGTACAGTGTAGCTGGTTTTCTTCATAACTACTGACTTGTGTTGTTCTTATTTGTAAGTTGCTTTGGATCTGCTTTTAAGCGTCTGCTAAATGATAAATATAAATGTAAATGTATTCACAATAATGTGTGACTGTCACAGGTGCCTGTGGCACCTTGTCCCTCGTTTCCTCCTTAATTGTTTCAGTTGGGTGATTGGTTTGTTTTGTTCACGTGTTTAGTTCCTTTTGTATTTATTCTGAGTTTTCCTTCCCTTCGGCGCACGTCTTTGTTTTGTGGTTTATATACCCAATGTTACGTTGTTTGTTTGTTCCCCCTTTTCGTTGGTGTCCCTACACCAATTTTTATTAAATTCTCATTTTGGTTTTTATCCCGGTGTTTGGACTCTCCTTCCGCGTACAACCACGGTGCGGCGCTGCGCATCTTCTCCGCGTGGGCCGTACTCGTGGGAGCGTTCCTCGGACCCACGCACGCTATATTCCCCGCGTGGTCGGTACCCGGGAGCGCTCACTAGGCGCGAGCGGTTGAACGCAGCAACTCCGCGTTAGCCGCCTTCCTCCCGGGGAAAGACGGACAAATGGTAACAGTGACCTCACATACCTTTCATTCATTCATTATCTCCCGCTTTATCCTCTATTAGGGTCGCGGTGGGGTTCCCCATGCCCATCCAGGGGAGAACGTCTCGGGCGCTGGGCAGATAGACCCAGGACCAGGGCGCCAATCCATCGCTGGGTTCACACACTCAAGCACACTCTATATGGGGCCTCAATTAACTTGATCCATGTTTTTGGACTGTGGGAGGAAACCGGAGAACCCGGAGGAAACCCACGCGGACACGGGGAGAACATGGAAACTCCACCCAGATGGGGATTCGAACCGGGAATCCCTAGCGCTGAGAGGCGAACGTGCTAACCACTAAGCCACCGTGCCGCCCCTCACATACCTTATTCCTTTAAATTCAAGTGTGAACATTTTGAAATTACATTTACATTTAGTCATTTAGCAGACGCTTTTATCCAAAGCGACTTACAAATGAGAACATTACAAGTCAGAAGCCATGGAGAAAACCAACTATACTGTAAATTCATCAAACCTGATTGTTATTCGATGCCGCGCCCCCCCCCCCCTTTTTTTTTTTTTTTTTTTACAACAGGTATTTGTTAAAGAGATGTGTCTTAAGTAGTTTCTTAAAACTGTTTAGTGATTCTGCCTTACGGACAGAGTTGGGAAGATCGTTCCACCATTTTGCAGTGGAAAATGACACATACTAAGAAAAAATTAACCCCTCACTTAACGGACCAATCAGCCGTTGTAAAATCTTGCCAGTGATCCTCTGGAATGTCTCTTTAGAGGTTACAATTTAAACTCTGCACCAGGAAAAAGGTGAAACACAAATTTATTTCCAGGCACAGAGGCCCTGCCACCTGGTCTTATACCTATTATACAAATATATACCCCCCCCCCCCCCCCCCCCCCCCCCCCCGCCGCTAATGGGATTATTGATGTGCAGGAACCATACCAAAGACATGTGCTTCTCATCAACTGGAACAAACACCTTTTTGGAAGAAACAAACCAGCTGACATTAAAACAGAGGAAATCAAGCTCTGTACTTATTGGCATCATCCATCGGCTCCCTCAGCTGGCACATCAGTAATCACACGAGCGAGGATTTACGACGTGTGTTAAGCAAGTGTGACTGACACTTGTTTTTTTTCTCCTCGACGAAGGCCTCTGATACATAAAACATCCTGACTGAGGCGTAGTGTAACTGCAATTACCAAAAAAAACAAATGAAGCCTTCTGAATACTTTTTCATCCAATATGTTATTTCACAGGAAGCACGGTGGCTTAGTGGTTAGCATGTTCTCCTCTCAGCGCTTGGGATTCCCGGTTCTAATCCCAATCTGGGTGGAGTTTCCATGTTCTCCCCGTGTCCGCGTGGGTTTCCTCCGGGTTCTCCGGTTTCCTCCCACAGTCCAAAAACATGGATCAAGGTCAATTGAGTTCTCCAAATTGCCCCATATAGAGTGTGTCTGTGTGAGTGAGTGTGTCCAGTGATAGATTGGCGTCCTGTCCTGGGTGTATCTGCCCAGCGCCCGAAACCTTCTCCCCTGGATGGGCATGGGGAACCCCCCGCGACCCTAGTAGAGGATAAAGCGGAGGATAAAACATGGATTCAAGTTCAAATGAATTTTCCAAATTGCCCTATATACAGTGTGTTTGTGTGTGAGTGAGTGAGTGTCTGGCCAGTGATAGATTGGTGCCTGTCCTGGGTGTATCTGTCCAGCGCCTGAAACGTTCTCCCCTGGATGGGCATGGGGTTAATAGGAGAGGAGAGAATAAAGCAGAAGATAATAAATGGATAGACTTTTTTTCTACCCCTCTCCTGCTTTTTGTTTTTCTTCTTTTACTTTTTGTTGTAATTAAAAAAAATTACATTACATGTACATTTGGTCATTTATTGGACGCTTTTATCCAAAGCGACTTACAAGGTGAGCACAGGGTTCATCACAACATCCCTAGAGCAATGAGGGTTAAGGGTCTTGCTCAAGGACCCACACTGGTAACTTCAGTGGACCTGAGATTTGAACCAACAACCTTTTAGATTGATAGCCCAACACTCTAACCACTGAGCTACTGCACCCTATAGAGACACAATTGTATTATTATTGATATTGTTTTGTTAGTTATAACAAATATATTTCCTAATATCTTGTATTCTATGCTCTTGCTTTTGAATGTAACTGTGTCTCTGGGAAAATAAATAAATAAATAAAAAACAATATGCCAAAAATGTACCTGAACACAACTCATCGCAAACCACCACGGCATAGATCTATTCACAAGCACTGTTGCTATTTAAACGGCAAGTGAAAATATACAGTTGGTGGCGTGTAAGAGTGAAATTAGCATCGTGACGCACCTTGCGAACAATGTAAGATAGGGGCCTCTTTCTCTTCTCCACCTGCGTTCTCACTTCATTTTCCTTTGTTTTCCTTTTTATTAATTTAATGATTCCAAACTACGATTTGATTTTCTCTCATTTCTTCCAATCCGTTTTATTTTGTTCCAACGCTACCTCATATGACGAACCTTTTCACTGCTGTTTATCAAAAAGCTTTTAGAGGTTCCAGACTGATTTGGGTAGTAGCGGATTCTGTCCACTTTAAAAAAAAAGAAGCAATCAGTGTAAAAGGGGCAGTAAATTGGCAGCCTGCTCGGGGAAATTGGCAATCCACAATCTGTTTGCTTTCCATTTAAAAGCTTTTAAATGCTTCAACTCAATCAGTAAGTCTGCCATTCGGGCATCGCGAGCCAAATATGGTCCGAGTGCTAAGAATGTGTTGAATATCAGCAACATGTTAATGCAGCGCTGCATACTGAAATATTGGAGAGTCATTAACTGGCTGAACAACAAATTCTTCTTAACAAATAAATAAATAAAATAAAACGCAAACACTTTACTGCACAATAAATATAAATATATATATATATAAGAACATAGAACGTGTATTTCTATTTAAATATCAACTCAGAATTTGAGGTTTTTCGACAACGTTGACATAATAAATGAAAGCATGCAACATTTTGGTCGCGTGGGGGGGGGTGCATTTTATTAATTCATTCATTATCTTCCGCTTTATCCTCAACTAGAGTCGGGGGGGGTTCCCCATGCCCATCCTTGGGAGAACATTTCTGGCGCTGAGCAGATACACCCAGGACAGGGCGCCAATCTATCACTGGGCACACACTCACTCACACAAACAGTACACAAACTATATGGGGCAATTTCCATCCATCCATTATCTTCCACTTTATCCTCTATTAGGGTCGCGGGGGGGTTCCCCATGCCCATCCAGGGGAGGCGTTTCAGGCGCTGGGCAGATACACCCAGGACAGGGCACCAATCGATCACTGGGCACACACTCACTCACACAGACACACACATATGGGGCAATTTGGAGAACTCAATTAACTTGATCCATGTTTTTGGACTGTGGGAGGAAACCAGAGAACCCAGAGGAAACCCACGCGGACATGGGGAGAACATGGAAACTCCAACCAGATTAGGATCCCTAGCGCTGAGAGGCGAACGTGCTAATCACTAAGCCACCGTGCCGCCCTTATGGGGCAATTTAAAGCATTCCATTTACCTAGAAAACCATGTTTTTTGACTGTGGGAGGAAGCAGGAGAACCTGAACGAAACCATTGCAGAACCGGGGAGAAAATGAGAACCCCACTCAGCTTGGGATTCGAACCTGGATCCCCAGCACTGAGAGGCGAACGTGCTAACCACTAAGCCATCGTGCCGCCCACACAGAAACAAATTAAAATAAATGGAGATCAAAACGCAATCTGTCCAGAAAAGGAGTTATTTCATTGCCACAAGCTGCTCAGAACCAACACTGAGAGAAGGTTTGATCATTCAGTGAAACCCCACATCATTTGCATGCTACAAAAACATAAAAGAAGATTTCTTGCAATAACATAACAATTATTTATTTATTTTTTTAATCTGGCTGATACATACATACATAGCTGTGCTGACGAAAGGGAATTAGAAATGCTTGGTACGAGAGCTTCAATCATTATAAATCCAAATTAAATGTAAGTCATTGAGAATTAAACAGCGACGAGTCTGATAACGAGAGCACAGAACCAAAATTCTGTCAATAAACTTTTTTTTTTTAGATTGATTACACAATCAATGCCAACCATGTTCCACGAACCAAAGTCAATATGAGACGTACATTTATTTAATGCCTAACAATAAGAACAAAGACAAAATGCGGTCACATTGCACTGTATCTGATGTGAAACTGTATATGGACAGTTTCATAAGTACCTTGATGGATGATCACCCAATGCCATCAGTGGAAATGGTTCAGCTGGGAGACATGTATCCCATGAACACTTGCTATGATGAAATTTTAAAACAAAAACAACTCAGGCCTCATCCACACGACAGTATCATGTTTTATGCCGGAGTCACATGATGCAGTGTGTCAATCGAACTCTGGTTGTTACTAGGGGTGCGAATCTCTCAGTGTCTGGCGATTCGATTCGATTCTGATTTTTGAGGTCACGATTCGATTCAAAAACGATTTTCGATTCAGAAACAAAAAGAATTTGTAAAGGACTACGGTGGCTTAGTGGTTAGCACGTTCGCCTCTCAGCGCTAGGGATTCCCGGTTCGAATCCCCATCTGGGTGGAGTTTCCATGTTCTCCCCGTGTCTGCGTGGGTTTCCTCCGGGTTCTCCGGTTTCCTCCCACAGTCCAAAAACATGGATCAAGTCAATTGAATTCTCAAAATAGCTCCATATAGAGTGGGTATGTGTGAGTGAGTGTGTGCCCAGCGATGGATTGGCGCCCTGTTCTGGGTGTATCTGCCCAGCGCCCAAGACGTTCTCCCCTGGATGGGCATGGGGAACCCCACCGCGACCCTAATAGAGGATAAAGCGGGAGATAATGAATGAATTTCAGTTCAAATGCTCTTTAAATTTAGTTTAAATGACGTGATTGAAAAGATGAAACGACAATGTAAACAAATAGAACATTTATTTAAAACAATACTTTCAGGTTGCGTCCTGTATCAAATCTTTTTGCATCATTTTATATTTATACAAAAAAAATAGGATTGCGCTAAATTAAAATGAGCAGTGTTAGGTTCGCTTAGCTACCCGGCTTTTTCTTACATAAAAAACATCCATCAATGAACAAATAATTCAAAATATATTAATACCTTTATTATATATATTAATAAGTTTACCATAGTGCATTAACCTTTAATAAAAACTAAAATACAGACATTACAGTCAGAGTGACTTTAGATTCTGCAAATCTTTACAACTTAACATTAAAAAACATGGACTACCTGGACTACGAATCATCATCGACAAAACAATTTTTTTCTGCACCCCTATTTATTACCTAAATGCTTTTCTTGCTTGTTTCTTTTGAGCTGTTGCTAATTTCCTGGAGGTGTGGTCAGCTCTTCATCCATGGTTCTGCTGAAGCACTGCGGCTACGACGATTACTGGATGGAACCAGGATTTCTATTGGACTGGCGGTACTGCAGAACGTCCCCAATGGACTTATTATATATTATATAGTTTTCAATTCTTAAATGCGGGTCACCAGATCATCACACAATCTGTACATGGCTGTCCTACACTGTTGATGCTGCCCGGCCGCTCAAGGAGGATGAGTCCCCCACTGAGTCTCGGTCCTCACAAGGTTTCTTTCTTAAAATATCAACATAACAGGGAGTTTTGTCTTGCCACTGTCTCTTCGGCTTGCTCTTTGTGGGTTTAAAGGTTTATAACTCTGTAAAGCTGCTTTGTGATAATGTACTGTTGTAAACAGCACTCTATAAATAAATTACTTGAACTTAAAAATTGTATCTTTTCACATTAACCTGTGGCATGGAGGGTTCCCCATGCTTATTCAGGGGAGAACGCATCTCATTTTGAGGCCACCATGCACATTGGCATAGATATATTTGCAGGTGCAGTTGCATTTTAAATGAAGCAGTTATATTGCCCCAATATAGTGTGATTGTGTGTTTCCCGGATCAGTAAGTCAGCTTCACCTCTCCTCAGTTTTAAAGTGATCTATTTTGCCTTCAGTGCTTGCACACAGAGGGGTGTGTCCTCCACATTTAACCCATCAGAGCAAAACACATACATATACACACTGAGTAAAGTGATCACACATGCCCTGTATACGGCATATATACACTGCCCTGTATACGGCACCCAGGGAGCAACTGGGGTTAGGTGCCTTGCCCAAGGGCACTTCAGCCATGGTACTTATTGGGAGCAGGAATCGAACCGGGGACCTTCAGGTCACATGGCTGGTTCCCTAACCACAAGCCCATCTCCCTAAGCGCCACCGTCACACTCTATAATCAATGAACTTTTGCAATCTCTGCTCTTATAGATCCATCCATCCATCCATCCACTATATTCCATTTTATCCTCTATTAGGGTCATTCAAGGGGACAACGTTTCGGGCGCTGGGCTGATACACCCAGGACAGGGTGCCAATCTATCACTGGGCACACTCACTTAGACACACACATAAACACACTCTATATGGGGAAATTTGGAGAATTCAATTGACCTTCATCCATCTTTTTGGACTGTGGGAGGAAACCGGAGAACCTGGAGGAAACCCACGTGGACACGGGGCAAACATGGAAACTCCACCCAGATTGGTATTCGATCCGAGAATCCTTAGCGCTGAGAGGAGAACATGCTAACCACTAAGCCACTGTGTCGTCTCCTATTAATTAATTCATTCATTTATTAATTCATTATCTTCTGCTTTATCCTATATTAGGGTTGTGGTGGGGTTCCCCATGTCCATCCAGGGGAGAACGTTTCGGGCGCTGGGCAGAAACACCCAGGACAGGATGCCAAACCATCACTGGGCACACACTCACTCACACAGACACACTCTATATGGGGCAATTTGGAGAATTCAATTGACCTTGATCCATGTTTTTGGACTATGGGAGGAAACCGGAGAACCCGGAGGAAACCCACACGGACACGGGGAGGACATGGAAACTCCACCCAGATTGGAATTCGAACCGGCAATCCTTAGCACTGAGAGGAGAACATGCTAACCACTAAGCCACTGTGCCGCCCTTCTCTTATTAATATTATATTCAATAAATTTTAACTTTGCCCAGTGATGGATTGGCGCCCTGTCCTGGGTGTATCTGCCCAGCACACGAGACGTTCTCCCCTGGATGGGCATGGGGAACCCCCCCGTGACCCTAATAGAGGATAAAGCGGAAGATAATGAATGAATGAATGAATGAATGAATTAAATTTTACCTTATATTAACATTTTTCCCACAGTTGAACCACAACCGTTCAATGCTCTAATATACCTCATAAAAAATAAAATAAATGTGTTGCTAAGCACAGAAGCTGTTAAATATTGGTGCCTCATTGTTGACTTCAAGGTTACCAATTTAGGCCGCATGTGAATTAACCTCAGTACAACAGAGAATTACCTTCTCATTGAGAGAGCAGTCAAGTCACAGCCACAGGCCAAATCAGTTAATTATCTCTGTTAATTCCCCCAGTGCCGGGCTAATGCAATTATATGCAAACAAATACCTGCTGCCATGACACTTTATCTCTGCTGTTTCTTGGCTGTACTCTGGTTCAGAGTGAAAGGCCCATTTAATAAGCTTCTTTAGTTTTACTTACTTTAGATTAATAACGCAGGTACCCTACGCTGGCCCTTACCTCTGCTGGCACTCGTAATTACATAAACACATACAGCGTAAGTAACATTACTCTGCATATACATAAAAGGAGCGTTAAACCCAACTGCAGCGTGCAGCTATGTATGTATGTATCAGCCAGATTTAAAAATTAATAATAATTGTTATGTTATTGCAAGAAATCTTCTTTTATGTTTTTGTAGCATGCAAATGATGTGGGGTTTCACTGAATGATCAAACCTTCTCTCAGTGTTGGTTCTGAGCAGCTTGTGGCAATGAAATAACTCCTTTTCTGGACAGATTGCGTTTTGATCTCCATATATTTTCATTTGTTTCTGTGTGGGCGGCGCGGTGGCTTAGTGGTTAGCACGGTCGCCTCTCAGCGCTGGGGATTCAGGTTCGAATCCCAATCTGGGTGGAGTTTTCATGTTCTCCCCCGTTCTGCAATGGTTTCCTTCAGGTTCTCCTGCTTCCTCCCACAGTCAAAAAACATGGTTTTCAAGGTAAATGGAATGCTTTACATTGCCCCACAAGGGTGGCACGGTGGCTTAGTTATTAGCACGTTCGCCTCTCGGCGTTAGGGATTCCCGGTTCGAATCCCCATCTGGGTGGAGTTTCCATATTCTCCCCGTGTCCATCTGGGTTCTCCGGTTTCCTCCCACAGTCCAAAAACATGAATCAAGTCAATTGAGTTCTCCAAATTGCCCCATATAGACTGTGTCTGTGTGAGTGAGTGTGTGCCCAGTGATAGATTGGTGCCCTGTACTGGGTCTCTCTGCCCAGTGCCTGAAACAATTGCAATAGATAGGAATAAAAACAAACAAGAGTCCTTCCTCCTCCTTCCATACTTTATCTTCCGCTTTATCCTCTATTAGGGTCGCGGTGGGGTTCCCCATGCCCATCCAGGGGAGAACGTTTCGGGTGCTGGGCAGATACACCCAGGACAGGGCGCCAATCTATCACTGGGCGCACACTCACTCACAGAGACACACTCTATATGGGGCAATTTGGAGAACTCAATTGACTTGATCCATATTTTTGGACCCGGATGGATGGGCATGGGGAACCCCCCCGCAACCCTAATAGAGGATAAAGCAGAAGATAATGGATGGATGGATCAATGTAAAATGATCTTGCAGGCCGGATAGAATTGTATCACGGGCCGGAAATGACCCACGGGCCTTGAGTTTGATTCCTTTGCTGTACGGTGTACACAGTCATTACGGAAGAACTTTCTTTATAGAGCATGAATCAGAAATAGAAACCTGTTCACCCTCCTGTACAGACATGCAGGGCACAACTGCAGCATGGTCTCATTATGATTGCAGTTTACAAGTGTGTTTAAATCTTACTTAAAGTTACACCTCCGTAGATAAAGCTTGATGGATCGCTTTATAATTTGGTGGGAAGGAATGTGTGTCTTAATTACACGTGTAAATCTTAAATAAGATTCTTAATATAAATCTCAAAATCAAAGCTCACCTGAATTCATCTTAAATATGGAACAATGCAATACAGTTTGAACTCGAAAAAAAGAAATCTAATGTAGGTGATGATATTAAGGGAGTGATTATATATCTATATACAATACCAAAAAGTTTGGACACGCCTCTTTTTTGTTCCACTTATTGTTTATGTTCTCAGTTCCACTTCCTGCAAAGATGGACTTTGTAGTTCTACAATTCCAGACTGTAGTCCATCTGTTAGTGTTCTACAGTACATACTGTGTACGTCCCCTTTACTCTGTTCTAATGCTCAGAACCCCAATAGTACCACCACAGAGCGTGTCTCAGCGCTGGGGATTTAGGTTCGAATCCCACTTCGGGTTCTCCAGTTTCCTCGCACAGTCCAAAAACATTGGATTCAAGATAAATTGAATGCTCTGAATTGCCCGATATAGTGTGTATCAGTGTGTGTGTCTGTGTGAGTGTGTGCCCAGCGATAATTTGGCATCCTGTCCTGGGTGTATCTGCCCAGTACCCGAAACGTTCTCCACAGGATGGGCATGGGGAACCCCCCTCAACCCTAGTGGAATGAATGAATTAATTCATTCATTCATTATCTCCCGCTTTTATCCTCTATTAGGGTCGCGGTGGGGTTCCCCATGCCCATCCTGTGGAGAACGTCTCGGGCGCTGGCAGATACACCCAGGACAGGGCGCCAATCCATCGCTGGGTACACACTCACACACTCACACACACTCTATAGGGGGCAATTTAGAGAACTCAATTAACTTGATCCATGTTTTTGGACTGTGGGAGGAAACCGGAGAACCCGGAGGAAACCCACGCGGACACGGGGAGAACATGGAAACTCCACCCAGATGGGGATTCGAACCGGGAATCCCTAGCGCTGAGAGGTGAACGTGCTAACCACTAAGCCACCGTGCCGCCCGAATGAATGAATTAAGGTTGTCATATTTATTTCTGCATAACTCTCTACTAGGGTCACAAAAGTGTGAGGGGGGGGGTTCCAGTGCCCATCCAGGGAAGAACGTCTCCTCGGGCACTGTGTAGATACACCGAGACACTCACTTACACACACACACACACACACACACACACACACACAAGCACTATATAGGCAAGTAAGAGCAGCCAATACACCTTGAGTCCATGTTTTTGAACTGTGGGTGAAAGAACCTGGAAATAAGTCCATGCAGACACGGGGAAAACATAAAAACTCCACCCAGATTCGAACCTGGACCAACAGCGCTGAGAGGTTGACGTGCCAACCACTAAGCCACCGTGGCGCTCATAATAATGGATTAAGTACAATCAAACCGAAATCCAAAGCAGAGTTTTCTGGATGGAAAAATGAGACCTGGGTATGAGGCGGTACCATAACGCTGCCTAACGAAATCCCGCTGAATGCCTCCGAGTGTAGATTACGCTCTGCCTTCAGTATTAGAATGCCGAACTAAATACGGCAGGTACTGAAACAATAAAGAAAATTACAGTCCGGTCTTTTCTTAGGAATCTACTTCAGGGAGCCCTGAAGCAAAGCGATGTTTGCACCATCTGTGCAGATAAATGGCCCTTTAATACCTGCTGTCTCTCCTCTCTTCACACTGAGCGGGGAGCGCCTGGCAGATAGAGGTTAGAGGAGGTCAGACCCACTACTGGTCACAAACTGGTCCTATCAACAGTAGTGCAAGGATATACAAAGGTCAAACACAATCCTCAGGGAGTTTATCCTCACCAGGCCGGAACATTTTCACCCCCGGACTTTGAATCCGACACCTGCCTCAGATCTACATGCCGACGACACGATCGGCGGGACCCGCAAGCTGGTGCTCGATCGAGCGGTTCTGTGGAATGATCCCCGTTATGAGCGTTAATCGGCAATACTTCACTCGAACAACGAGCACAGCGCATCGCAGACGGATCACTGGTGGCACGCTGCCCTGTTTTGTTTTCTCCTTAAGCAGCACGGAACCGATAAGCATAGTGAGGGGCTAACGATCAGGCCGCCATTACTCCGGAAAGGACGCTATAATCGAGGGAAGGAAACAATGTAAATAATGAACAGGAATAAATTCCCCGTACAGAACAATTATCCTGGTAAATAAGCTGAGTGCATCAGGGGTAATTATATGGTTTTGACTGGGTCCCACCCTGTACAATTTACAAATTCCGCAACACTCAGATGTTCAGCCTTATATTAACTGTCTACACACCGACGTACATCTTAATAATGGCGGAAACATAGCTAATGCTGCATGTAAGAAAAAGTATTTAGTACAAATTTGAATGCATTTCGATTGTTTAAATGTATAAGTGAAGACAATAGCGCTTAATCAGTCAGCTATCTGACCAATTTACGAAACAATTACATCAAACTTACAAATTTATACAGTTTAGAACCATTTATTACGATGTCTGGTACATGAATACTGAGTACATCAGTTCCTTACATCAGTTACTTACAACTTCTTATTTATCCCCTTCTTGCCCCATTATCTATTTCCTCCACTTATCATATAGATGGACTTTGTAGTTCTACAATTACAGACTGTAGTCCATCTGGGTTCTTTGTTGTTGTTAGTCCCCTGTTGGTTCTCTGTTCTCTGTTGGTCAGGAGCATCACAGAACAGGTCTAATTTGGGTGGTGGATTGTTTATTGTCAGTTCTGTGGTGAGGGGGTTTTAGTGCAGCAGTGCTGCTGGAGTTTCATTTAAACATCCTCAGTGACACTGCTGGGATAGGAATAATGCACCAACCTAATAACCCTTGCTCTGTGGTGGTAGTATTGAGGTCCTCATTAGAGAAGCTAACACAGTTTGCACTGTAGTCCACACACGGATGGACTACAATCTGGAATGGGTCATTTAGCAGACACTTTTATCATGGTTGATGTCTGAACACATGGTCAGCCAGGCATCACTCCTGGAACAGAATGCTCAGAGAGGTGAACTGCCAGCCTTCAGGTTGGTAGCCCGAAACCCTGCCCACTGAGCTACCACAACCACAACTGTATGGACAATAAGCAAAAAGGAGGTGTGGTCTTATGACTGCTACTAAACATGCAAGAGATCAGTGGACACATGAATGGACACATGAATATATATATTTGCATCCTTCACAATTTAATTTGGGTGGTGGATGATTTGATGCAGGTAGAATGACAAAGGGGTGGTGTGTTAGTTACCGCACACACACACACACACACACACACACACACACACATACACACACACACACACACAATACATATATACAGCTATATACAGTATATACAGCAAAAGTAAAGTGAATTGAATTCATCCACCATCCAAATAATCTGTGCAACCACACACACACACACACAAACACACACACACACACACACACACACACACACACACACACATACACACAAACACACACACACACACACACACACACTAAATACATATGTACAGCTATATATACAGTATATGTAGCAAAAGTAAAGTGAACTGAATTCATCCACCACCTAAATAATCTGTGCAACCACACACACACACACACACACACACACACACACACACACACTACATACACAGCAAAAGTAAAGTGAAATGAATTCACCACACCCACACTGTGCAACCACACACACACACATACAACATACACACACACACACACACACACACACACACACACACACACTAAATACATATGTACAGATATATATACAGCAAAAGTAAAGTGAAATGAATTCATCCACCACCCAAATAATCTGTGCAACCACACACACACACACACACACACACACACGCACACATAAATACACTACACATATACACACACCACACCCACACACCCAAATAATCACACACACACACTAAATACATATGTACAGATATATACAGTATATTTAGCAAAAGTAAAGTGAACTGAATTCATCCACCACCCAAATAATCTGTGCAACCACACACACACACACACACACACACACACACACACACACACACATACACACATACACACACTAAATACACTTGTATATTTAGCTGTAAAGTGAATTGAATTCATCCAAAATAATCTTGATCACACACACACAGTAATATAGACTTGTGCTGTCTTTAAAATTGGTTTGATCAGGAGCATGTCACTGTGTGTCAACGTCACGTACAATCCAAAACAGAAAACTGATTTCGCCAGCTTCTGAAAGCATTAAACGGCTTGTCAACATGGAACTGTGATGTTTCGACATATGCCAGTGTTTACACTTTGCCGTGACAGCATTGTATTTTTGAGTGACAAAGCCTGGAGCAGGGAGAACCCCCCACAGTCATCTGCTGAAATCGACTGCACTTATGGAAAAATTGGCATAACCTAAAAAAAAACAGCCTTTTCATTCAGACCCCGGTCCAAAACGCGCTTGTGAACATTCCATGGCTCAGCAATAAGGCTTCAGGTAAACAAAGCTTTTCTTTGTAATGCAGATGAGGTTGTTATCATGCTGGCTTTGTCTCAGTGAAAAGCCTGCCTGCACACATCCAACCAGACAGCCGGTGTTTGCGAGGCATCTTCAGAAGCCGCAGCACGCGGGTGAATTTGTGAAGGTCACCACAAACTGATTTGCTTCTTACCTAAATTCTCAGTGTAGAAATTGTCCTCAGGTTAAATAAATTTTTTATATATAGAACCAGTATCATTTCACTCCACTTATTGTCCATTTCCATTATTATAGGTTTCACCGGCCGTAAAGATGGACTTTGTAGTTCTACAGTTACAGTCTGTAGTCCATCTGTTTGTTCACTACAGTTCATACTGTGTACGTCCCCTGGTACCACCATTGTGATCATAAGTTCAGTGCTTTGCTTCATGCCTAACAAAACCTCAGCCATTTGTCCAGCTATGACAGTATTGACAATAACTCGCACCACTGACAGCTTCACATTCGTATCAATTATTTCAAAACATAAAGTAAAAATTAAAATAAACAGCAAGCTGATTTCCAATGAGCACTAAGCCTGTTGTGGCTTTTTTATAAACTGTGTTCTGTAAGGCGCGGTGGCTTAGTGGTTAGCACGTTCTCCTCTCAGCTCTAGGGATTCCCGGTTCGAATCCCCATCTGGGTGGAGTTTCCATGTTCTCCCTGTGTCAACATGGGTTTCCTCCGGGTTCTCCGGTTTCCTCCCACAGTCCAAAAACATGGATAAAGTCAATTGAGTTCTCCAAATTGCTCCAAATAGAGTGTGTATGAGTGAGTGAGTGTGTGCCCAGAGATGGATTGGCGCCCTGTCCTGGGTGTATCTGCCCAACGCCCGAGACGTTCTCCCCTGGATGGGCATGGGGAACCCCACCGCGACCCTAATAGAGGATAAAGCAGATGATAATGAATGAATGAAAGAATGAATGAATGTGTTCTGTAATTTGGCCACTTGGTTTTGATTGTTTGAAACTGGCATCCTGTTACTCAGCGATGAGCGTTTACTTAAAAAAACGGACAAGATTATGTTGAAAACCAGTTTATTGATGATTTTGCTTTTGATAAATGCATTTATTTTAGTAGTAAGTTTGTAAGCGTTTTATAAAAGCAAAAAGGCACTCAAGGTTGTGCATTATTGGAATAAACCATTGGCTCCCTATAGCTGTTTGCATTCAGTACAAGACACTGACTCTGATCTAGAGGACCAATTTTGGATCTTCCCCCTCTCACCTTCACTCTATGTTTTCAAAATACACTCTGGCTCGTTCACTTTGCTCCAGTGATGAATGTCGCCTGGTGATTCCACCTCACCGTGGTGCTAATTCTCACTCAGTGTTCAGAACTGCAAAATGGTGGAACCATCTTCCCAACTCTGACGTAAGACGGAGTCACTTTGCATCTTTAATTAACAACAGGATTGGATAACGATCAGGTTTGATAATTCTAGTGTAGCTGTTTTTTTCTTAACTACTGACTTGTTCTCATTTGTAAGTCCATCCATCCATCCTCTATTAGGGACGCAGGGGGGTTCCCCATCCAGTGGAGAACGTTTAGGGCGCTGGGCAGATACACCCAGGACAGGGCGCCAATCTATCACTGGGCACACACTCACTCACACAGACACACTCTATATGGGGCAATTTGGAGAACTCAATTGACTTGATCCACGTTTTTGGACTGTGGGAGGAAACCGGAGAACCCGGAGGAAACCCACATGGACACGGGGAGAACATGGAAACTCCACCCAGATTGGGATTCGAACCGGGAATCCCTAGCACTGAGAGGCGAACGTGCGAACGTGCGAACCACTAAGCCACCGTTCCGCCCCAGTTGTAAGTTGCTTTGGCTAAAAGCGTCTGCTAAATGACTAAATGTAACATAAATGTGAATCACAGGGAAGAAGAGTAACTGTACTCCGCTACACGTCGTACCTAATAACACTTCTTTGCTGTGATTTATTCACAATAATACACACCCTCTCAAACATTATTGCTTTAGTATATACCATGTTGCTTGAGAGTTTCTGTAAACCACAAAGCTGTCAACTCCCATAAGCTTCCTACATTCACTTGGTCAGTATATTGACCTTGATTCTTTTCTGCACGATACTATGCTGTAGGCCATATTTAACCAATATTTAACCTCCAAAATAGCTTCAGACAGTTTGAAATCTCACATCTTCAGCATGAACTGAATTGCTTTGCACTGAATCAAACTGCCTTAATCAATAAATTCTGGCGAATCACAGAAGCAGAGAATTATAGGCTAAAAACTCTGATGTTGCTGATTCATAACAGAACTTGCAAGATACATCCATTTTTCTTTTTTGCCTAGTCCTCTACTAGGGTCACAAGGGTGGGTTCTCCATGGCTATCCAGGGGGGAACGCTTCAGGTGCTGAGCAGATCACAGAGACACTCCATATGGGTCGATTTAGAGTTCAATTTAATGTTTTTGGACTGACAACATGAAAACTCCACTTAGATGGGTACTCAAACCTGGTAACTATGCTAACCACTACACCCATATTCAAGGATTCAAGGATGCAAGGAGACTTTATTGTCATTTATGTAGCACTTGGTACAATAAATGTAAACGAAATTCTATTTCACGGGCCCAGTTTACCCAAAGTGGTAGAATTAAATTTTTTTAAATTGAAATATTACATTAGAAATAAATAAGTAAATAAATAGGGTGGAGCGGCATGGTGTCTCAGCATTAGGGATTCCCGGTTCGAATCCCCATCTGGGTGGAGTTTCCATGTTCTCCCTGTGTCCGCGTGGGTTTCCTCAGGGTTCTCTGGTTTCCTCCCACAGTCCAAAAACATGGATCAAGTCAATTGAGTTCTCCAAATTGCCCCATGTAGAGTGTGTTTGTGTGAGTGAGTGTGTGCCTAGTGATAGATTGGCGCCCTGTCCTGGGTCTATCTGCCCAGCGCCCGAGACGTTCCCCCCTGGATGGGCATGGGGAACCCCCCCGCGACCCTAATATAGGATAAAGCGGAAGATAATGAATGAATGAATAAATAGGGCGGCACGGTTTCTTAGTGGTTAGCACGTTCACATCTCAGTGCTAGGGATTCCCGGTTCGAATCCCAATCCGGGTGGAGTTTCCATTTTCTCCCCGTGTCCACGTGGGTTCTCCGGTTTCCTCCCACAGTCCAAAAACATGGATCAAGGTCAATTGAATTCTCCAAATTGCCCCATATAGAGTGTGTGTGTGTGAGTGAGTGTGTGCCCAGCGATAGCTTTGCGTCCTGTCCTGGGTGTATCTGCCCCCCCGCACGACCCTAGTAGAGAATAAAGCAGAAGATAATGGCTGGATGGATGGATAGCAGCATATAATAAAAATGTAAGTATAAAAATATAACAGCAATAATAAAAATGACATAAAAATAGGACATAGCAGCCGTGAGATATATTGTCGTAGTGTCACAGTGTTTATGGAGAGTGTGTGTTGTTTTAAGTGTTTAGGAGTTTACTGAACTGCATATGCATCCACACGGTATGAGCGTTAACTAAACCTGCTTAAAATTATACATGCCGTCTGGAAAAATCATGTGTGAGGTCAGACATCTCGCGAAAACAACGATGAAAAGCGTTCACATGCTCACATGTCAAACGCGAGTCGATTTTATATTTGCTTTGGCTTGTTAGCTTCATGTGACTGTTCATGTTTGGCGCCGGCCAAGCAAAACATTCTGCAAATATGAAATGAATAATGTGTACGCCTATGCAGGGGTGACCCTCTTACATCCCGCTTTCATTGGGAATGCATTTGTGAGTTCTGTAGATATTCTAGGGCATTTAGCTAAAACCGAAAACTGGGACGAATGCGGAGACCGTTTTGCTGCGAAATTACAAGTGTAAAATATGTTTAGAAACGTATCTGGCTACAAGGCTTTCATGCACTTTGAAGCAAGATTCAATTGAAATGTGTGATTTAAACCTTTGCTTATCCAAGCTGGGCTCGTCACATTCCCAAACCACACGTTGAAACAATTACGGGCAATTCCGCTGTCACAAATCGAACATTTGCACTCAATAGGTGCGACCAAATGTCTCCAAACTATCTGATAAAACAATGAACACATGGTGCCTGCTTTACTATCTTTAAACACAACGTGAGCCAAAAACATTCTGCCTAAGGTGTCACTCAAAAGAGCCTTTATGAGAGGCTACATTTTCATAGCACTGCCTGCCAAGGGCTCTACACCGTGAAAACATCTTATTATGAAAAGCATTTATCTGTAATTTTACTTGTTTTAAGATAATATTATGTTAAGAGCAATCAACGTAATGCATGTAACATATTATGATTGAAGTAAATGTTTTTTTACACATGTTTTTGGAACGGGCGGCACAGTGGCTTAGTGGTTAGCATGTTCTCCTCTCATAAATATAAAACTTTGCCCACCAGTGTTATTTTTATGCATTTTCCCCAGAAACCATGTTTTTGGACTGTAGGAGGAAACCGGAGAACCCGGAGGAAACCCACACGTACACAGGGAGAACATGGAAACTCCACCCAGATTGGGATTCGAACCGAGAATCCCTAGTGCTGAGAGGAGAACATGCCAACCACTAAGCCACAGTTCTAATACACATGAACATACTGTACATACACAAAAGAATAGCTGAACAATGAAAAATAAACAGCAGATAAATAGAAGGTGGTTGAACAGTATTACTATAAACACTTCAGTGTTTAACCAAAATACATTTAAAAAAAATCCTGTTGATTCCTTATAATAGAAACTTGCTTCTGGTTGTGGTATTGAATGGAAATGTAACAGAAGTACAGATTAAATAACAGAAAAATAAATTGCAATAAGAAATTGACATATTGTATAGTATCTTATCTTATACTTCTTACCGTTTTGTAAGCACAATTATATATCTGTTATATATGTGTGTGTGTGTGTGTGTGTGTGTATTTGTGCCATGCATGTATGCATGTACACATGTAAGCTCGAATCCTCAGCTTGCAAAACCAGCCTCTTTGGGTTTCATAAAAAGAAGAAGAGAATTCTTTGAAGGGAGATTGATTACGGTGGTCTCAGCGGGGTATGTAGGGCTCCAAAATGCAGTGTGCAATATCAGCGCACAACTCACTGCTGAGGGCAGGAATGTGGCACAGTCGATGTCTGATTCATCTCTGGAAATCCCCTTTACATTTGCATGGCCCACTTGATATTCTGTTTGGACCTGACCTGCGTGCTCTTTTATTAGGTTCCAGGATAATGTTCCATCAGAACATAATTGTAGGTTGTTGATTCGTAGGTTGTTAAGTGGACGCAACTGTGTTTTTGGATACAGATACAATAAAGATCGAATGCGTGTAATAACACGGACTTGTGGAACAACATGTAATAGCACGCTTGATGTCTTTATGAATGGTTAATGTCGTTATACATAAAATAGTGGGTTTCGTGTGGCAAGCAGCAGCGTCTTGTTAGAACTGTGTAAAAAAACGAAACTGCTATGGCATCAAAGGTCAATTTGTTATTTATAGTAATAACATGCCATTATAATTTATTATTATTATTATTTATTCATTCATTATCTTCAGCTGAATCCTCTATTAGCATCGCGAAGGGGTTCCCAAAGCCCATCCAAGGGAGAACATTTTGGGCGCTGGGCAGATACACCCAGGACAGGGTGTCAATCTATCGCTGGGTACACTCACTCACACAGACACTATATGGGGCAATATAGAGCATTCAATTCACCTTGATTCCAGGACTGTGAGAGGAAACGGGAGAACCCAGAGGAAACCCCCGTGGACACAAGGAGAAGATGGAAACTCCACCCTGAATGGGATTCCAACCTGAGAAGGAGCTCTGAGAGGCAAACGTGCTAACCACTAAGCCACCATGACGCCCCAATTATTATTATTTTTTTTTTTTTTTTTCCTATCTTTTTTTTTATTGGTAGTATTATATACTGTCGATAGCATAGCATATAATAGCAAAATGCAACCTTAAGTAATTTCCTAAAAAAAAAAAAAATTTGCACCCCTTAAATGTTTATGTTTGCCCCATTTGAATTGACTTGTTCAACATGAACACAAACTGAATGTCAAAAAAATACTCCCAGCTCACACAATTTGCTTGGTCAAGGTAGACCTGTGAATGTCCTTTCGCGAGCTGATGTCCTGTCAGCAGAGAACCAACTGGTACCAGCACTAATTGAAATTTTGCATGCAGAGCGACAATGGCTGGACGCTGGGTAGCGCGGATTAGACGCTGAATGGGAGTGGATTCTTTGTGAAAGCCACTGTGAGGGTTGAAAATACAGACGCGCAACATGCATCTGCTCATTCGGCCAGGGGGAGAGGGGAAAAAAAACGCATTGTGAACGGCCGCGCGGTTTACCTTCATTAAGGCCCATTTCGGAGAACCCCCTCACACACCCACATACTCGAATGCTCTGTTTTTGTAAGCACTGCACGACTATGTGTAGGCTTACGATTCGGCGGCCCACACTCCGAGTATTAAGCTGGAAGTAGGGCTGCTTACATTTACATGTGAAAGCAGATTATTCTGACTTGGCAGACATTTCAGAGTGGAAGTACTAATATCTGCAAACGCCGAGGTTAACGAACAATGCTTTTAATCAGCAATCTCTTTCTGGTGTTCGGATTAGTATTGAAACTGATTGGAAAACACACTTTGTTTTTTTTATTGCATTTAAAAACAGTTAGTAAATAGAATGGAAAGTGGTTTGACGCCATGCTGAAAACAAATGGAATTGAAGGGTTGTGCTATTGGACGGAAAATTTAACAGAAGTACAGATTAAATAACAGAAAAATTAATTGCAATGAAAAATTTACATATCATATACTTAATTATATAATTATTTAAATATTTATACTGCTTACTGTTTTGTAAATACAATTGTATTTTGTTAATATATATATATATATATATATATATATATATATATATATATATATATATATATATATATATAATGTAGTTGTGTGTGTGTTTGTGTGTGTGTGTGTGTGTGTGTGTGTGTGTGTGTGTGTGTGCCATGCACAAAACATCAAGCAGATGAATCAAAACTTATTTACAACTTATATAAAACTTATATGTAACTTATATAAAAAAGTTATTGTCTTCGAATGTCAATTCACGGCTGCTTTTTTTTTTTTAGACCGTTAATAAAATACAAGAGGAGTATTAATCATTCTTTACATTAATATTCTGTAACTGCGATAGATCCTTGTCACATTTTATGACATATCCTAGAACGTGTATGACGTTACTTTTTTCGAGCAGAACATTAGGCACTAAATCTATAATTTTATAGGCCTGTCTTTAATATTAGTTAGACATTCTGCCGATTGCTTTATTTAATAAGGCACAAATCAACATGGACAGACCTGTGTCTGACAATTTCCATCCAGAAGGCAGAGCGATAGCGGCCGCTGCACTGTTTATTACTTTGTCAAAGACAATTAAATAGAATGGAACTTTTACGTTTTTAACGAGGTCCCTCAATCTCCGGCCAACAAAGAACTTTCAATTAGCGTTTTTATTTCACGGACGACAGATTTAATAATCACTTTACACGCACACTTGCCAAGAAATGCAAAATGTTGTAATGACGTACAGTCGTATTTGGCAGTGTTAAATAGAAATATAGCCTCTCTTCATCTGTCTCATTAGTCTTTCAGGTCTGTTTAAATTTTCATAAATTATTTCTTCTTTTTAGCTTAAATCTTACAGATTGTGCTATGGCGAGAGTGTACATCCCGGTTTTTAATCGTTTTTTCTCTTTTAGCCGCCATGCTGACCTCTTTTTCACCTTGCGATTTGTCTTACGTAAGCACAATACGAGAAAACCATTGGTCCAAAAACCTAGTGCGATGAAGAACGGATTAAAAAAAAGGAAACACTCTCGACATCCCGGCTCGACCGACGAACCCGAATTTAGTCAAATACACGATTTGAGGAATTTCCATATACATCGACTCAAAATGCGGCCTAAACAACATTACACAAACAGCTTAAATTTTTTTTATCACACTGATGTGGCAGTTTTTTGGGTTCTACACTTGTTTATACTCATGTATATGTTTCTATACTTGTGTATAGTATAAAACAGCTAGACCGAAGACCATAGCTTACTTCCCTTCATTTAAAGCAGAGGAAAATAATGTGATTTGTGTTAAACTGAGACAAAACCTACTTTTTTCTAAATGAAAATAAATTGAAGCAGAATAACGTATTTTTTATACACACGCTGATTCGTTTTCATACTGCGCTCTAAAAGAAAATTCATTTTAGAAGTATTTAACACAACTACATAAATAATTTAAATAGAACTAAGTAAAGCAGGCTTATAATGCTGGAACTCAAATCATTTTAAAGTGACTGAATAATAATTATATTAAAATAATGAACAAACTGCATTTTATTGAACCTAACGGCCGGAACAACGGGACACGTTTAGCACGGCTTGTGCAGTCGAAACTTTTTCAAAGCCTCAGTGGCTGAAGGGTGTGTGTTTTTCGTCGTGGAGGAGAACTCCCGAGCGTTTCCCTTTTTCCAAATAATGAAGTTGGACTTTAAAAGCACTTGAACTTTGAGAACTCCAAAGTCAAGTAGTCGAGTGACCTTATGAGTATTTGCAAAACGCAACTGACCTACACAAAGTCTGGTTTAGAGATTAGCAACAAACATTTTTTTAAAACTCTCTAGCCATTTTAATCTTTACTATTTTCTATTTAATATAACAAATGAACGTTTCCTAACAAATACGAAATATTTATTCTCCCATTCATTGTAACCCATCATTTCCATTCTATTTTATTTTATTTTATTTTGCATTGAGCTCTATTTCCATTACATTTTTTTGCTTTTTAAATTACTTCTTGTAATAGAAACATTAGCTGTATCTATGACTTTTCCCAGTTTCTGTCACTCCTGCAGCTGAAATGCTGATCTTATCACATTCACACCATTAGAATTCCCAAACATAGGCCTACTTTTGACAACAAATACAGAATTTGCCCTCTGTAGCACAGGTTTTTCAAATATAGCTACTGATTTGGGAGGGGTTTAGCTACTTTTCATATTTAAAACATTGCTTTTTGATGCTGGAGATGGGACCCTGAACATCACCGGCTCATGCGGGGGAATCAAGCCGCTCACACGGCGCCTGCCTCCGGGGAGCGATCCGCATCCACCTGCCTGACAACTCCGGGTGTTGACAAACACTCCACCATTGTTTACCGACAGGCCTCTCGGTGCGAATTATGCACAATTAGTCTGCGCAGAGTTCGCCGTTTGTAATAATAAAAAAAAACAACTCGAAAGCCCGTGAGAGGCCGTGGCTCGTCGTCAGCATCACCTTTAATCGAACGACGTGACTCCCACTCCACGCATCGCGTTTCCCCCACGGAGCCGTTTCCAAACAGCCTTCTGAGGCGACACCCACCTCAGACATGTGGCGGGAAGTATAACGACGCGCGAATTGCACACAGAATCTCCTTTAATCGATATTAAAACCTTTAATGAAGCCGAAACCTGCGTCTCGCAGACAAAACCCGCGGAGCAGACTCCTGCCCGTCGCCGCGTCCTGTCACTGACTGAACGGCGGGCTGGAGGTTCTGTTCTCCCGGTTCAAATTGATGCGACGTCCCGGCGGCGGCGGCGGTTCGGTTCGGGGGAATAACGGCGACCGGGGCTGTTTGGGGCATTTGGGGCTGTTTTCTGAGGCACCGACCGCGACACGAGGCGTTTAAAAGGCAAAGAAACTACGGCTTACCTTCAAGCGCCAGAGCCGCCGGTAGTATCCATAAAATCCATAGGATATCCATTATCGGTTGGAGCGGCCAAAATGTGGAGGAAAAGTCCCGACGTTCAGAACAAACGAACCCCGAAAGCCATGGACGGCGGACGCGGCGCGAAGCGGCGGACTTTCGGCGTTCAGTTGAATGAATGTGATGCCGTGCACGCCGCCTCCAAATCGCCGGCCACGTTCGGACAAGACCAAGTGACGTAGACAAGGGGACAGCGTGCTTTTCGGAAACTCCTCGCTCGCCTTCACGCGTGGGTGGACAGTGGAAACGACAACCGACGATTTCCACAAACGTCGTGGGTTCAGGCAACAGACCGATTATCACACCACGGGACGCGTTGGGGCCGCGAAGGCGCGCACGGTTCTCACCCACCCCCCGCTTGACGCGTTTGTTTCGCCCAGCTGTCAATCAAGAGCGCGGCGTTATTTTTTAGGCTCCATCAGCACGCGACCTGCAGAACAAAGTTCTTATCGTAAACCGACCGACCGAGCGCGAGACCTGCAACTCTGCAGAGTTATTCATTTAAAACATTTACTCAGGTGAGTTAACTTTAAAAAGTGGATTCTGTTGTGCTATTAAATATTATTATTATTATTATTATTATTATTATTATTATTATTATTATTATTATTATTAATTAATATTAATATTATTATTAGTAGTAGTAGTAGTAGTAGTAGTAGTAGTAGTAGTGACCAATTAGACATAATAAGGTACAGGTTACACTAATGTACCCCCTATGGTTTATTATCATTGTTATTCTTTTTTATTTATGAATATTTATCATTATTGTCCATCATTATTTATCATTTTTATCATTATTTTTCATTATGTGTTATTATTATTATTTTTATTATTATTTATTATTATTATTATTATTATTATTATTATTAGTAGTAGTAGTGACCAATTAGACATTAGGTTACAATAGAATTCACTTTTCTCCAAAGGTACAAGTTACACTAATGTACCCCCTATGGTTTATTATCATTGTTATTCTTTTTTATTTATGAATATTTATCATAATTATTCATCAGTATTTATCATTATGTGTTATAATAATACTAATGTACCCCCTAGGGTTTATAATAATTGTTATTATTGTTATTATTTATTCATGTTAATAATAATAATAATAATAATAATAATAATAACAATAAAAATAATAATAACAATAATAATTAGTTATAATATTAGTTGTAATAAAGCAAATTAGTTATAATATTAATTATAATATGTATTATTGACATATGTATTATTAGTTATAATATGTATTATTAAGTTAACACTAATCTACCCCCTAGGGTTTATAATCATTATTATGAATTTGTATTTATTTATTATTATTATTATTATTATTATTATTATTATTATTATTATTATTATGATGATGATGATGATGATGATGATGATGATGATGATGAGTAGTAGTAATTAGACATTAGGGTACAATAGAAGTAACCTTTCTCCCAAGGTACAGTAATGTACCCCCTAGGATTTGTGAACATTATTATTTGTATTAATATGTATATTTTTAATGAGTAGTGCTAGTTATAAAGTAGACATTAGAATACAATAAAAGTAACTTTTCTCCAAAAGTACAAGTTACACTAATGTACCCCCTAGGGTTTATAATTGTTATGAATGTTTATTTATTTATTATTATTATTATTATTATTATTATTATTATTATTATTATTATTATTATTATTATGAATAGTAGTAGTAATTCGACATTATGGTACAATAGAAGGAACCTTTCTTCCAAGGTACACTAATGTACACCCTAGGGATTGTGAACAGTATTATTATTATTATTATTATTATTATTATTATTATTATTATTATTATTATTATTATTATTATTATTTTTTTTTTTTTTTTTTTTTTTTTATGAGTAGTACTAGTTATAAATTAGACATTAGGATACAATAGAAGTAACTACCAAGTTACACTAATGTACCCCCTAGGGTTTAATATTTTATTTTTTTTATTTATTTATTTATTATTATTATTATTATTATTATTATTATTATTATTATTATTATTATTATTATATGTAGTAGTGGTAGTTTCTTCCCTGCAGGATACAAAATATTCTAATTTGTTATTAACCCTTGACTTATTTTCACTGTTATTATTATTAATTTTCCAAATAAATGTGTAATAGAAGTAGTAGCAGTCATTAGGTAAAGCTTTGATATAATAAAGATATATTTACTTTCTCACCTGCACCGGTAAAGTACATTTATATGTATTAGCATTAATTAATTCATAGTCAAAGTCATTGCTTTATGGGGTGGGTTTTTATTAGATCGTTTTCCCTCCAAGTGGATAAGAAATTACAAATAATCAAAATATGATTTCCTCCATTTTATCGGCAATAAAAGATCAAGACTAGTCTCATACTGTGATGGATCTAGTTTGGTAAACAGATGTAGTTTATTAATCTCAATGGAATTTCTGAGTGAATAATGAATAGCATAAATTAAAACTGGAAACAGTGAAAACATCAAAACTGACCTTAGATGTGATACTTTAGAAAGTCAGAACAATTTCTTTTTAATGAAATTAAACTGTCCGTTTAAATTTTAAAGCAACCTCGTTTTTAATGAACTTATTGTGGCTGTGCATCATCAGTTGTTTTGTAGTATGGACTAAATACATTCTGTGCCGATTTGAGGCATCAGAGGATCTATGTGAAGAAACGCAGATGGTTCCACACAGGGCCTGGGTTTAATCTCATGCAGAGTGAGTTAGAAAACTGCCTGAACTGCGTCTGTGAGTCTGTACATGCTCTCGGGATCTGCGTCAGTGCATACATGCAGACATACAAGCACACGCATAGCAGTATACTGTATACAATGTGGAATCAAAGTTCCATACCCTTAACATTGCAAAAGCTAAAGGTCAGGAGTCTCTCTCTCTCTCTCTCTCTCTCTCTCTCTCACTCTCTCGCTCTGTCTGGCTTTCTATGTCTCTCTCTCTCTTCCTCCCCCCCTCCTTCTCTCTCTCTGTCTCTGCTCTAGGTCTCTCATCATGTCTCTCTTAATTTCAATTTCAATTTAAAAGCTTTTATTTGCATGACAAATTACATTTGTATTGCCCAAAGCTGGGATACAAACAAAAACAACAATAATTACAAAAATATACAGAGCTACATCTCTTTCTCTCTCTCTCTGTCTGTCTGTCTGTCTGTCTCTCTGTCTGTCTGTCTGTCTCTTCCATTTTCAACTTTCAATTCAAAAGGTTTATTTGCATGACAAATGTTACATTCAAACGTTACATTCATGTTGGTAAGCTGGGATACAAAACCAAAACAACAACAATTACAAAAATATACAAGACACTGTAAAAACACTGTCTGTCTGTCTTTCTCCTTTTCTCTCTCTCTATGTCTATGTCTCATACGCTACGCTGTCTATCACACTCTCTCTCTCTCTCTCTCTCCCTCTCTCTCTCTCTCTCTCTCTCTCTTTGTTTGTCTTTCTATCTCTCTCTGTCTCTCTAAGTCTCTCACTCAGTCAGCCTCTCTCACTCTGTTTGCCTGTCTGTCTGTATATCTCTCTGTCTGCCTGTCTAGCTCTCTCTCTCAGTCTGTCTATGTCTCTTACTCCTTTTTCCTGCCTATCTCTCTCTCTCTCTCTCTCTCTCTCTCTCTCTCTCTCTCTCTCTCTTTCTGTCTGTCTGTCTAGCTCTCTCTCTCTCTCTCTCTATGTCTCTTACTCCATTTGCCAGCCTGTCTGTCTGTCTGTATCTCTTTTAAAATTCAATCTAAGATTCAAAGTAGCTTTATTGGCATGACTATATGCAAATATTGCCAAAGTATGGCAACAATAATAATAAAAAAAAAAATACAATGAAAGTAACACAATAAATCACAACAAATAAAAAAAAATGTAAAATATAAATAAAATATTAATAATAAAAATTAGAGATTATAAAATAGGCTTCAACGTTATAAAATAAAGATTTTGCAAAATTTACAAAAAGTTGTACAGAGAGTATGTACTGTGACATATATATATATATATATATATATATATATATATATATATATATATATATATATATATATATATATATATATATATATTTGAATGCATACATATATATACAGTATATATATATATATATATATATATATATATATATATATATATATATATATATATATATATATATATATACTGTATATATATATATATGTATGCATTCAAATATATATATATATATATATATATATATATATATATATATATATATATATATATATATATATATATATATATATATGCATTCAAATTCAGTAATTCAACAATAAATGTAAAATAAATTTGATTTATCTAAATACAATACAAAAACCATATAGGTAAAAAATTTTAAATTGTATAATTATAAAAAAAAAAATATTAGAAATTTTATTCATTTTTATCATAATGTGGTAAGAATAAGAATTATTGTGTAATCTATATGTATGTGTGTGTGTGTGTGTGTGTGTGTCTGTGTGTCTGTGTGTGTCTTTGTGTGTGTCATTGTGTGTGCGTGGGGTAGGGAAGGGGGTTCTGTGTGAGGTTTTTATGATTAAGAGTGTGTGTGTGTGTGTGTGTGTGTGTGTGTGCAGAGGGGGGTGATTATCAGGTGTCACTCCACTCACTGTCCTGGTGTGTGTGTGACCCTCCTGGCTGTACTGGGGACTGATGGACCTTCTCCTAATATATTGACCAAAATAATGCAGCAATGTTTAAAGAATCATTAATGATGTTATTAGATTTGTTAATTCTTTATTTAAACACTGTGGTGGTTGACTGTGTAAACATAATTTTATTATATAGTATGATATAGTAGTTATCCAGGTGATCTAAATTGTATTTTATTACTTTTTTTCTTTGTTTTTTATTAATTTATTGCTTTGTCAATTGTCAATGTTAACCCAACTTCTGAGATACATAACTATTTGCAGATTTTACTTAACGATTTTCTATTTTTATTTAACTTAGTTGTCTTACTTACATTTTTTGTTGCTGAATTTGATAAAGCTAACTCACAATGTAATACCCCTCCCAACAAACCTTTATTAAATACAAAATATTCTAAATCTGCTTTGAAACTTTGTTCCATAAAGATATTATTTAATTTTCATGTAAAATATTATTAAAACACTAAATATTTTCATCCCTGTCAGATATACAACATTATTTATTTCACATGTTGATCAGACAAGTGTGTAGTCTCTATTATCATAATCTATAGACCTACATCACTCAGTCACTCACTCACACTCACTGCTTAAAAAATAAAATAATAATAATAATAATAATAATAATAATAATAATTATTATTATTATTATTATAGTAATCATTGTTATAACTGTAATAATTATAACAATAATAACAATAAAGAAAAAAAATAATATAACCACAATAATAAATAATAATAATAATAACAATAAGGATAAAAATATTTTAAAATATACAATTATTATTATTGTTATTGTTGTTATTATTATTGTTATTGTTGTTATTATTATTGTTATTATTATTATTATTATTATTATTATTATTATTATTATTATTATTATAATAAATAATAATAATAATAATAATAATAATAGCAATAATAATAATAATAATAATAACAATAACAATAATAATAATAAAAGCAACAACAACAACAATAATAATAATAATAAACTGTTATTAATAATATTTATTATTATTATTATAATATAATAACTAGTACACCAATTATTACACCAATAACAACTAGTACATTTTAACATATTTGACTATATTTTTAATAGAATTATAAAATTATATTTTTATTATTATTGTTGTTGTTTTTGTTGTTATTTGAAAGTAAATTTATGAACAGATTTAAATCACAGTTTAAATTCTGAGCAGACATAGAGACTTGTTTGCTGCTGATACTGTTTTTTATTTATTATAAAGATTCACATGTTCAGGCTGCAAACCTTATTGTCACATATGCAGTTCATTGTCTTTTTTATCTAATGTGAGTATGGCAGCTGAATCGCTTCTCTATTGTAGCAAAACCCAAAAACATGATTATAAGACGACTTACTGAAAATAAAGCCTATTTCCAGAGTTAGGTATGAGAATGAAAAGATATAAATAAATGACTCGTGCATTCAGAGATTTGATCAATTTATTATATTTTACATGAATAAATGTTGATATCAATGAATAATCATAAGACTGAATAATTAGTTATGGTGGAATTAGCTTTAAAGGCTAGTTTTGCTTTCTTTTGCAGTAAAACATAAGCAGTCAGTGCAAAACACACTGACCCAGATGACTTCACTACAGCGTGGCTCACTGCTTCAGAAAGTTAATATTGATAACGTTAAAATTCATAGGGGGGGCACAGTGGCTTAGTGGTTAGCATGTTCTCCTCTCAGCGCTAGGGATTCTCGGTTCGAATCCCCATCTGGGTGGAGTTTCCATGTTCTCCCCGTGTCCGCGTGGGTTTCCTCCAGGTTCTCCGGTTTCCTCCCACAGTCCAAAAACATGGATCAAGTTAATTGATTTCTCCAAATTGCCCCATATAGAGTGTGTCTGTGTGAGTGAGTGTGTGCCCAGTGATGGATTGGCGCCCTGTCCTGGGTGTATCTGTCCAGCGCCCGAGACGTTCTCCCCTGGATGGGCATGGGGAACCCCCCCGCGACCCTAATAGAGGATAAAGCGGGAGATAATGAATGAATGAATGAACGTTCAAATTCATGTTATTTGATTTTCAAGAAAGAAAGCAAACTGGTCCAGGGTTTGCATGTTCTCCCCATATTTGCATTGGCGTTCTTCTGGGAGACCTGGTAGAATTTAAAATGGAGATAGTGATGAGGAAAAAAAATACTGAAACAGACATCTGTCTCTGTTAGTAACTCTGTTTGGCTTTCGGTTTAATATTATTTACTTATTTCCAGGTATTAGTTATTTTAGTAAGAAGACTGTCTTTAATCTCAGAGCACACCAAACACATAAGAATTATAAGATAAAAGAACTGTAATAGTGGAGTTAGTGTCAATCTCATTGTTAAAATTATCTCATTGTTAAATCTCATTTTTAAAAGTATTATTATTATTATTAAATCCTGCAAATGTAACTATTTAAAATTTTCTCAGTAACTGACTTAATTCTTGTTAATTGAACAAGAAAGGTCTAATAATTTTAAAAATTAAAAAATAATTAAAATTTTGGCGGCACGGTGGTTTAGTGGTCTAGGGATTCCCGGTTCGAGTCCACATCTGGGTGGAGTTTCCATGTTCTCCCCGTGTCTGCGTGGGATTCCTCCGGGTTCTCTAGTTTCCTCCCACAGTCCAAAAACATGGATCAAGTTAATTGAGTTGTCTAAATTGCCCCCTATAGAGTGTGTTTGAGTGTGTGAGTGTGTGCCCAGCGATGGATTGGTGCCCTGTCCTGGGTCTATCTGCCCAGCGCTCGAGACGTTCTTCCCTGGATGAGCATGGGGAACCCCACCGCGACCCTAATAGAGGATAAAGCGGGAGATAATGAATGAATGAATGAATAAATAAATAATTAAAATTTTAATTTAAAAAATAATTAAAAATTCCATGGCGGCACGGTGGCTTAGTGGTTAGCATGTTCTCCTCTCGGCACTAGGGATTCCCGGTTCGAATCCGGGTGGAGATTCGAATCCTGGGTGGAGTTTCCATGTTCTCCCCGTGTCTGCGTGGGTTTCCTCCGGGTTCTCCGGTTTCCTCCCACAGTCTAAAAACATGGATCAAGTCAATTGAATTCTCTAAATTGCCCCATATAGAGTGTGTCTGTGTGAGTGAGTGTGTGTCCAGCGATAGATTGGCGCCCTGTCCCAGCGCCCGAAACGTTCTCCCCTGGATGGGCATGGGGAACCCCACCGCGACCCTAATAGAGGATAAAGCGGGAGATAATGAATGAATTAATGAATTGGACAAAAATAAATCAATGGATTGTTCTAAAACGTCTCTGATCACATGGTTGTATAATTCAGGTGTTCTTAATAAATCGGATGTATCAGGGTTTGGATTTATTTAGATTTGTTTTAATTTAGTCACGTGAAAACAACTTCAAAGCGTTTTTGGTTCCACAAGAGACGTCTCCCTCCAAACTGGATCAACAGTGCCACCTAGAGAAACAATTTCCCTGCAAACTTTGGTTAGAAGCATAAACGCTGTGTTAAAGATCTCTGGATGTGTTCTACAAACCTACAATAATAAACATCGTCACTATGAGCTTCCTCAGATATGGAACTCCCTTCCACCAACACTGACTCCTCCCACAGTTCAAATCTCAAATCAAAATGATGTTCAGATCAGTCTACACACAGGTTCTCCGGTTTCCTCCCACAGTCCAAAAACATTGATCAAGGTCATTTGAATTCTTGAAATTGCCCCATATAGAGTTAAAGAATTGCTCCATATAGTGTGTGTGTTTGTGAATGAGTGTGTGCCCAGTGATAGATTGGCACCCTGTCCTGGGGCTATCTTCCCAGCATCGGAAACGTTTTCCCCTGGATGGGTCGCGGGGGGGGGTTCCTCATGCCCATCCAGGGGAGAATGTCTCGGGCGCTGGGCAGATACACCCAGGACAGGATGCCAATCTATCGCTGGGCACACACTCACACACACAGACACACTCTATATGGGGCAATTGGGAGAACTCAATTAACTTGATCCATGTTTTTGGACTGTGGGAGGAAACCGGAGAACCCTGAGAAAACCCATGCAGACACGGGGAGAACATGGAAACTCCACCCAGATGGGGATTCGAACCGGGAATCCTAGAGGAGAACATGCTAACCACTAAGACACCGTGCCGCGCCGCAGATACACCGAGGACAGAGCACCAATCCATCGCTGGGCACACACTCACTCACACAGACACACTCTATATGGGGCAATTTGGAGAATTCAATTGACTTGATCCATGTTTTTGGACTGTGGGAGGAAACCGGAGAACCTGGAGGAAACCCACGCAGACACGTGGAGAACATGGAGAACATGTAGTATTCATTTATTCATTATCTTCTGCTTTATCCTCTATTATGGTCGCAGTGGGGTTCCCCATGCCCATCCAGGGGAGAACGTTTCGGGTGCTGGGCAGATACACCAAGGACAGGGTGCCAATCCATCGCTGGGCACACACTCACTCTCACAGACACACTCTATATGGGGCAATTTGGAGAACTCAATTGACTTGATCCATGCTTTTGGACTGTGGGAGGAAACCAGAGAACCCGGAGGAAACCCACGCGGACACGGGGAGAACATGGAAACTCCACCCAGATGGGGATTCAAACCGGAAATCCCTAGCGCTGAGAGGAGAACGTGCAAACCACTAAACCACCGTGCCTAAACTGAACTTCCATTCAGACATTCTAAACATTCTGTTAATTCCCGGGCGGCACAGTGGCTTAGTGGTTTGCACGTTCTCCTCTCTGTGCTGGGGATTTCCATTTCATGTTCTCCCCGTGTCCACATGGGTTTCCTCTCGTTTCGTCCCACAGTTCAAAAACATGTATTCAAGGTAAATAATATGCTTTATAATAATATGCCCCATATAGTGTGTGTCTGTGTGAGGGATAGATTTGCAACCTGTCTTGGGTGTATTTGCCCAGCGCCAGAGACGTTCTCTAATTGATGGGCCTAGTACTGAGAGGAGAACATGTTCAAGTTCAAGTAATTTATTTATAGAGCGCTTTTTACAATAGCACATTGTCACACAGCAGCTTTACAGTGTTATAAGCCTTTAAAGCTCCAAAGAGCAAGCTGAAGAGACAGTGGCAAGAAAAAACTGCCTGTTATGTTGATATTTAAGGAAGAAACCTTGTGAGGACCAAGACTCAGTGGGGGACTCATCCTCCTTGAGCGGCCGAGCAGCATCAACAGTGTAGGACAGTCATGTACAGATTGTGTGATGATCATGTGACCCGTATTTAACAATTGAAAACTATATAAGTCCATTGGCGACGTTCTGCAGGACCGCCAGTCCAGAACATGCAAACCACTAAGCCATCGTGCTCCCCCCCCCACCGTAACATAATATAAGGGTTAATTAGACTTGGTGCTAAGTGCCACTTACCTTCAAACTGGAGAAAGTAAAAAAGCACTTATATTTAAAGGGTTACAGCAAAAACTCTGTCAGAACGTCTTTTTTCACAATGCCCTCAGGTTGTCTGCTATACTTATCTTTATTTACAAAGCGGTTCTGTTGTCTGCAGATCTTCAGAAGGTCCTGCTGGGTTATCTGCAAGTTGTGTTTGTGTGCATATGATCTCTGACCTTGAAACTTCAGACGTGGAAATGCTCTCTAATGCACATTGAGAACCAAAACCTGAAGCTCCTGAGTGGTTTTTTTTCAATTTTTTTTTAGATATTTTATTTTATATTTTCAACAAGCATAAGAACAGTATTTCAAAACCCAAGCCCCAACCCGCATCCAGATACATACAAAGTAACAAAGGAGGAAAAAAAGAAAGAAAAAAAAAACCCTAATAATAATAATACCATAAATTATAAGAAAAACGAGTACACTGATTTTAAATACAACTTAAACAAATAAAAATAGTTAATCAAAACAAAAACACAAATCCATATTATTGTCCTTTGACATAATCCAATTTCCAATTTCCAAATTCCATAATCCAATTTCGAGGTTTGGTTGGTAGAGTTTTGTGCACCCTGACCGCGACTACATGAAAGCTCCATTGACACAAAATTGAGCAAATCGGACAACCAGTGTTTGAATGAAGGAGCATGGGGCAATTTCCAAGTCCTGAGTGGTTTTTAAGCTGAAACAGAGAAAAAAACGAAGTCAGGCTTTGACATGACATCTTCCTTTTAGTTGAATAGTTTAGCAGTTGTTGTGTGCGACCACCATGTGGCGTGATCAGTAACGTGAAATACTTCAGGTTCTTCATTCATTCATCTTCTGCTTAATCCTCTACTAGGGTCCTGGGGGCGGATGGGGGGGGGGGGGAGAACATAAAAACTCCACCTCGATCAAGATTCAAACCTGGATCCCCAGCGCTGAGAGGAGAACATGCTAACCACCACTATCTGACATGACCAAATACATACATTACTATCTCTTATTATCCATCCATCTATTATCTTCCGCTTTATCCTCTATTAGGATCGCGGGGGGGTTCCCCCTTACCATCCAGGGGAGTACGTTTCGGGCGCTGGGCAGATACACCCAGGACAGGACGCCAATCTATTACTGGGTACACACTCACTCACACAGACACACACTCTATATGGGGCAATTTGGAGAACTCAATTTACCTTGAATCCATGTTTTTGGACTATGGGAGGAAACCGGAGAACACGGAGGCAACCCATGCGGACACGGGGAGAACATGGAAACTCCATCCAGATTGGGATTGGAATCTGGATCCCCAGCGCTGAGAGGAGAACATGCTAACCACTAAGCCACCGTGCCGCCCTGCTTCAGGTTGTTATGGCTGTTATTTTAGATTACATTCCAACCCTGTGTCTAAAAAGACTGAGATTTTTTATAATATGGGGAAAAAGATGGGATTTGCAAAGTCTTGTAGAATGACAAAATAAAAAAAGGAAAGGATTTCCAATATTTTAGAATAGAATTAGAATAGAATTCAACTTTATTGTCATTGCTCATTATAAACAACGAAATGCAGTTTGCATCCATCCAGAAGTGCTTTAGCAAAGATATATATATATATATATATATATATATATATATATATATATATATATATATATATATATATATATATATATTACAAAGTGATAATTTGTTGAGTAGAATATGCAAATATGAATGTACAGACTATGAGCAGATATAAATATGAAATATACAAGCTGTGAACATGTACAGACTATGAACATATATATATATATATATATATATATATATATATATATATATATATATATATATATATATATATATATGGCAGCACGGTAGTTTAGTGGTTAGCATGTTCTCCTCTCAGCAGTAGGGATTCCCAGTTCAAATCCCCATCTGGGTGGAGTTTCCATGTTCTCCCCGTGTCCACGTGGGTTTCCTCAGGGTTCTCCGGTTTTCTCCCACAGTCCAAAAACATGGATCAAGTCAAATTAATTGTCAAAATTGCCCCATATAGAGTGTGTGTGAGTGAGTGAGTGTGTGCCCAGCGATGGATTGGCGCCCTGTCCTGGGTGTATCTGCCCAGCGCCTGAGATGTTCCCCCATGGATGGGCATGGGGAACCCCACCGCGACCCCAATAGAGGATAAAGTGGAAGATAATGAATGAATGAAAAAAAAAAAAAAAAAAAAAAAAAAAAAAAAAAAAATATATATATATATATATATATATATATATATATATATATATATATATATATATGAATGTGGGTATGTTACTTATTGCACAGACATGCAATAAGTGGTCAGAATATTAAACATTATGTTCAGTAGTGGTCAATATATTTAACATATGAGAGAGCTGGTAAGTGATGTTAAAGTTAAAGAAGAGAAAAGAGTCCGTTTGCAGGGTGACTGGGTTCTTTGAGTATTTTTTTCCATAATTTCTTTTAAACTTGACGTCTGGTGTGTTGGTTGGACTTTACAGAGGGCAGGGTGCGTGAGAAAACGCTAAATCATAGGTATTTTCTCAGCAGGAGAGAACATCTCCAGACTCACCGGCACAGACTAAAATGGAGATACACTATACTCATGCAGTATGAGACAAAAGTTTGGACATGCCCCCTTTTTGCTCCACTTATTGTCCATGTTCTCAGTTCCACTTCCTGTAAAGATGGACTTTGTTGTTCTACAATTCCAGACTGTAGTCCATCTGTTTGTGTTCTACAGTACATACTGTATACGTCCCCTTTACTCTGTTCTAATGCTCAGAACCATTATAATCTAATGGGCAGTTCATTCATCCATCCATTATCTTCCTCTTTATCCTCTATTAGGGTCGCGGTAGGGTTCCCCATGCCCATCCAGGGGAGTACGTTTCGGGTGCTGGGCAGATACACCCAGGACAGGGCGCCAATCTATCGCTGAGCACACACTCACTCACACAGACACACTCTATATGGGGCAATTTGGAGAATTCAATTGACTTGTTCCATGTCTTTGGACTGTGGGAGGAAACAGGAGAACCCAGATGAAACCCACGTGGACACTGGGAGAACATGGAAACTCCATCCAGATGGGGATTCGAACCGGGAATCCCTAGCGCTGAGAGGAGAACATGCTAACCACTAAGCCACCGTGCCGCACAATTCAAGTCATTTATTTATAGAGCGCTTTTTACAACAGTGCATTGTCACAAAGCAGCTTTACAGAATGAAAAGCCTTTAAACCCCAAAGAGCAAACAAACCCCAAAGAGACAGTGGCAAGAAAAAACTCCCTGTTATGTTGATGTTTTAAGTAAGAAACCTTGTGAGGACTAAGATTCAGTGGGGGAGTTTTCATGTTCTCCCCGTGTCCACGTGGGTTTCCTCCGGGTTCTCCGGTTTCCTCCCACAGTCCAAAAACATGGATCAAGTCAATTGAATTCTCCAAATTGCCCCATATAGAGTGTGTCTGTGTGAGTGAGTGTGAACCCAGCGATAGATTGGCACCCTGTCCTGGGTGTATCTGCCCAGCACCTGACACGTTCTACCCTGGATGGGAATCGGGAACCCATGAATTTATTAAAGGTAAATTGCCCCTATTTTAATTCTCCCTATGTGTGTGTGTGTGTGTGTGTGAGTGAGTGTGCCAAGTGATAGATTGGTGCCCTGTCCTGGGTGTATCTGCCCAGCACCTCAAATGTTCTACCCTGGATGGGAATGGGGAACCCATGAATTTATTCAAGGTAAATTGCCTGCTCTAAATTACCCATATTTAAATTTTCCCTGTGTGTGTGTGTGTGTGTGTGTGTGTGTGAGTGGGAGTGTGATATATTGGCACCCTGTGGTGGGTGTATCTGCCCAGAACTTAAAACTTTCTACTCTGGATGGGCATGGAGAACCCCAACTGCAACCATTACATAGAATTAAGTAAGAGATAATAAATGAATGAACGAATGTTATGACCTAACAGTAAAGACGTTGATTTAATGCCGTATCTATCTCTCTATCCCAAAATATGGACCCACTGTACATATTTTACTCTAATCACATGGGTACTGATGCCATGGAAAGTCCTACCCGTTGGTATTAACATAAAGGACTTACACTAACATCCTTGAGTCTGTATGTCTCAAAATTGCAATCACTAATCTAAAGCTGAGTGTATTCAAGCAGACGTCATTGTTAATCAGCGCTGAGTGATTATACACACGCATGGCAGCATGCCCACACTTCTAACCTCAGCTGGCAGATATAATGCACCTCACTCTAGAGAGATGTGTGAGGCATCTGACCATGGCTGACCTCACTGTGTTAACGAAAGGGTGTGTGTGCATTAAGATGCCAAGACTCATTAGTACGCAAGGGGGAAGCAAGTGCACCCTGAACTGCGATGGTTTAAGTTTTAAGTTCTGGATGTTTTATTTAGAACCTGCATTTAGAACAATCCAAGTTTGAACAATCAAAGAGCAAGCCGAGGTGACAGCGTCAAGGTAAAACACACTGTTACTGTGAGGATGGAGTCTTGTGGGGACCAAGGTTCAGTGAGGGACTCATGCTTCTCCAATGGCTGGACAGCTTTAACAGTGTGGGACACTAAGATGTTTGGCATTGGTTCCCCATGCCCATCTGTTTCGCGTGCTGGGCAGATACACCCAGGCCAGGGCGCCAATCTATTGCTGGGCACACTCCCTCACCCACACACACAAACACACACACACACACACACACACACACACACACACACACACTCTATAGGGGGCAATTTAGAGCAATCAATTGATCCATGTTTTTGGACTGAGGGAGGAAACTGGAGTAAATTTGTAGTTCTAACATATTTCTGACGTTCTTTTATTGTTTTTTTCTGGCCCACATTGTTAATTCCTTAAACACGCAAAGTGACTATTATGCAAATGAGGTAAGACATCGTTTAGCGACTTTTACATTTACATTTGGTCATTTATTGGACGCTTTTATCTAAAGCGACTTACAAGGTGAACACAGGGTTGATACAGCGCCCCCTGGAGCAATGAGGGTTAAGGGTCTTGCTCAAGGACCCACATTGGTAACTTCAGTGGACCTGGGATTTGAACCCCCAACCTTCAGATTGATAGCTTAACACTCTAACCACTGAGCTGCCACGCCCCACAATTGATCTTGAATCCATGTTTTTGGACTGTGGGAGGAAACTGGAGTGCATTTGTAGTTCTAACATATTTCTGACGTTCTTTTATTCTTTTTTTCTGGCCCACATTGTTAATTCCTTAAACACGCAAAGTGACTATTATGCAAATGAGGTAATGACATCGTTTAGCGACTTTTACATTTACATTTGGTCATTTATTGGACGCTTTTATCCAAAGCGACTTACAAGGTGAACACAGGGTTGATACAGTGCCCCCTGGAGCAATGAGGGTTAAGGGTCTTGCTCAAGGACCCACATTGGTAACTTCAGTGGACCTGGGATTTGAACCCCCAACCTTCAGATTGGTAGCCCAACACCCTAACCACTGAGTTACCACACCCACAATTTATCTTGAATCCATGTTTTTGGACTGTGGGAGGAAACCGGAGCGCATTTGTAGTTCTAACATATTAAAGATGTTCCCCACATTGTTAATTCCTTAAACACGCAAAGTGACTATTATGCAAATGAGGTAATGACATCGTTTAGAGACTTCTAGCGACTTTTAGGACATCCAATAGCTTCTGTCTTTACTGAGAAGTTGACAACAGTGTGATCGAGTTCTTGAAAGAAAAGCAGTAAAGCTTTAATAACAACTTCTGGCTTTTCATTCCATTGTTAAAGGTGTAATAGTTATAAAACTAGCGAGTTTTAAAACGGAATGACTTAATCTAAGTTGTTTTCCTGGAGGATGAGATCAGTCCACCGTGTGGGTGTTTCCAATCAGAGTTCACTCCCGGTGTCACCTTCGCAGGCATCTTTGGAGATTTATAGCGGGGACAGGCCTGGGCTTTACAGTCCCTGAGGCCCAGGTTACAGGACTGAGGCCTGTGAATGCAGAAGGCAGGTTTTATCACTGAAATAAATCCAATTCCTTTGCTGCAAAACAGCACCCTGTTATTTTAACTTAAACGCCTGTCGGAGAAACACAAACTCTGTCTTTATATGTCTGCCATCAATTACTGGGCCCTCGGTGAGGGTTGTGCAAACCCCAAACAGACCTTATTATAATTGATACTGAGCTTCTAACATAAATCTTGGAGCGCTGATACGGGTTTTGGGGAGAACTTTCGAGCCAGACCTCCAGTAACGTTTCTCAGGTGGACCAAACAACCTTGCTTGGGTCCGTGAAGGGGGTGGCTTTGATTAAGAGCTGGAAACACGAGCTGCCCATGCAAAACTTTGTTCACTTTCCAAATGCAGATTATCTGAGATTGTCTTTCAAATCTCTTTCGGGTTCTGTCAGACTTCTAGTAGTCATCTGTATAATCCCAAGCAGCAGTTGCCTCAGTGTGCACCTGTGTACACGGTTTATATCAGAGGCTGTGTGTAACACTAGACCCAGCATATGTAGGCATTCCTTTGGAAAAACGCAATCCCTACCCTGGTTTGTGGGGAATCTATTAAACTCCCCTGTTCTCCCCTAACCAGTCGATCCTTTTCCATTCTTCATTGCTGCCAGTGGCTCCCGCATGCATCAAATTTATTATATCGTTGAAAATCCTCAGAGCTTACATTCGGGGACAGTTTGAAAGATTTCGTTTCTCGTTTTTATTGGCATCGGGCACTTAAAATCGGATTTCACCCTAATAAATAACAAGTAAATATATTATTAAAAACCCATATAACAACATGCATGTCATTTTAAAACGACTCTTTTCCTCCCTAATGATTTCCTCTAGTGTCATTAGTGTGAGCGTATATTTAAAAAAATAATCTAAAACACAATTTAGCTCTTAATGTTTAAGAGTTCGAAAAATACTGAAAAATACTGAAAGAACTGGATTGTTAAAAAAATGTGGATTAAACTGTAGGATTTTTTCTCTCATTTTGCCAATCTCCATATAATAATAATAATAATAATAATAATAATAATAATAATAATAATGGGCGGCACGGTGGCTTAGTGGTTATCATGTTCTCCTCTCAGCACTAGGGATTCCCGGTTCTAATCCCCATCTGGGTGGAGTCTCCATGTTCTCTCCGTGTCCGTGTGGGTTTCCTCTGGGTTCTCCGGTTTCCTCCCACAGTCCAAAAACATGGGTCAAGTGAATTGAGTTCTCCAAATCGCCCCATATAGAGTGTGTCTGTGTGAACGAGTATACCCAGTGATAGATTGGCACCCTGTCCTGGGTGTATCTGCGCAGCGCCCAAAATGTTCTCCCCTGGATGGGCATGGGGAACCCCCCCCGCGACCCTATTAGAGGATAAAGTGGAAGATAATGAATGAATGAATAATAATAATAATAATAATAATAATTACAATAATCCATCCATTATCTTCTGCTTTTTATCTTCTGCATTATCCTCTATCAGGGACGTCTCGGGCACTGAACAGATACACCCAGGACAGGGTGCCAATCTACACTCTATATGGGGCAAATTGGAGACTTAAATTGACTTGATCCATGTTTTTGGACTGTGGGAGGAAACCGGAGAACCCAGAGGAAACCCACCCACGGGGAGAACATGGAAACCCACCCATATTGGGATTTGGACTGGGAATCCCTAGTGCTGAGAGGAGAACATGCTAACCACTAAGCCACTGTGCCGGCCAAAATAATAATAATAATAATAATAATAATAATAATAATAATAATAATAGGCAGCACGGTGGCTTAGTGGTTAGCACGTTCTCCTCTCAGCACTAGGGATTCCCGGTTCGAATCCCCATCTGGGTGGAGTTTCCACGTTCTCCCCATGTCCACGTGGGTTTCCTCCGGGTTCTCCGGTTTCCTCCCACAGTCCAAAAACATGGATCAAGTCAATTGAGTTCTCCAAATTGCCCCATATAGAGTGTGTCTGTGTGAGTGAGTGTGTGCCCAGAGATGGATTGGCACCCTGTCCTGGGTGTATCTGCCCAGCGCCCGAAACGTTCTCCCTTGGATGGGCAAGGGAAACCCCCCGCGACCCTAATAGAGGATAAAGCGGAAGATAATGAATGGATGGATATATATATAAATAGTGCATGCACATTTAAACTCGTACATTTGTAGGTGAACCACTTTGCTAAAACACATGGTTTCCACGCAGCATTCCTCAAAGCCTTTATATCTGTGAGTCGGCTTCCACCTGTGGCGCCAGATGGAGATGGAAAACGGGGGCTAATAGGATTGCCTACTGTGACTGCAGACTTTTTAGCGGGCTAATTTAAAGCAGTCAACCTCTTAAGATAGACCATATTATTCCAGACATCTATTCATGTTATTCACCAACCAACTGCGCTACAAAGCGAAAGCTCCATGTTTTACAAGCGAAAGCTTCCCGCCATCAGCAGTTCCACGAACAGCTGCCGTAAATGCATTCGAACCGCCCTGTATTTACAGACGAATGTGTAGATGTGACCTGCGCTTAACGAGTGAGACGGGTCAGCATGGGTATCCCTGAGAGTTATTAATTCATTAAAACAGCAGGAGGACTTGGGCTCATTAGTGGGCCGGTCCATTCTGTTCATTTATGCCGGTTACAACGATAATAAAACTAAAGCCTGGGTGAGTATAAAAGACACTTGTAACCTTCAGCATGTACAGCAGCTCCGACGTGAAGTGATTTATCTTGACACTAACACGAGTCCAAACATTAGGCGGAGGAGAGCCCTTAAACACATTTACGTCTCTTGTTGAGTAAGTCATTAAACTTTAGAGGAAAGTAATGTTCCGCTGTTATAGTAAGCTTGTAAATAGGGTTAGGTTTATTACATAAAAACGCTAAAAAAACGACTGTACAAAATGCAATCAGGGCTCTTTAATGAGCTCTAAGGATTCTCGGTTCGAATCCCAATCTGGGTGGAGTTTCCATGTTCTCCCCGTGTCCGCGTGGGATTCCTCCGGGTTCTCCGGTTTCCTCCCACAGTCCAAAAACATGGATCAAATCAATTGAATTCTCAAAATTACCCCATATAGAGTGTGTCTGTGTGAGTGAGTGTGTGCCCAGCAATGGATTGGCGCCCTGTCCTGGGTGTATCTACCCAGCGCCAGAAACGTTCTCCCCTGGATGGGCATGGGGAATCCCCCGCGACCCTGATAGAGGATACAGCGGGAGATAATGGATGGATGGCTCTTTAATAAAGAAAACTTGGGAACCCACAACATGTATATTCCAGTGGTGGGCCGTGCATTTCACACCGAGGTCTTCAGTAATGCTCTGTCTGAATCAATCCACCTGTCAATAACTATTTAATGGCTATAAAAACATCCATCCATCCATTATCTTCCACTTTATCCTCTATTAGGGTCGTGGGTCGTGTCCATCCAGGGGAGAACATTACGGGCGCTGGGCAGATACACCCAGGACAGGGTGCCAATCTATCACTGGACACACACTCACTCACACAAACACACTCTATAGGGGGCAATTTTGAGAATTCAATTGACTTGATCCATGTTTTTGGACTGTGGGAGGAAACCGGAGAACCCGGAGGAAACCCACGTGGACACGGGGAGAACATGGAAACTCCAGCCAGATTGGGATTCAAAGTGCTGAGAGGCGAAAGTTCTATTTTATAGTTAACCATAATTAATATACTATATTTATTGTTTGTCTACATTTAGGTTTACCAAGAAGACTTCGATCCACTAACCTGTTGTGGAATGGCAACACTAACGAAGCCATCCGTCTTCTACAGGATGATGTTCTGGTTGCAGATCCAGGAACCAAGTAAGTTTTAAGCATAGAGACACTGTATTGCCAAAGGTAGTTGCTCAGCCAATCAAATGATCAGAATCGGGTGTGTCAATCACAGGTGTAGAGAATCAAGCACATAGGCATGCAGCCTGTTTCACAAACATTTGTGAAAGAATGGGTCGCTCTCGGGGTTCTGATAGGACGCCACCTGTGCACCAAATCCCAAATACTCCCAAATATTCCACACTCTATATGGGGTAATTTGGAGAATACAGTTGACCTTGATCCATGTTTTTGGACTGTGGGAGGAAACCGGGGAACCCGGAGGAAACCCACGCGGACACGGGGAGAACATGGAAACTCCACCCAGATTGGGATTCGAACCGGGAATCCCTAGCGCTGAGAGGAGAACATGCTAACCACTAAGCCACCGTGCCGTCCTCCTACAACAGGTATTTGTTAAAAAGATATGTCATCAGGAGTTATTTGTGTTGGTTAAACACAAGTGGAGCTGCCCTGTTTTTCCAGAGCTGTTCCAATTCCTCAGACGTTCTTTCCAAACCTTCAGTCCAAGGTTTTGCGCCAATGGTCTCACTCCTCATAAGTGCAGATTTAATAAAAAAATCCTTTTTATAGAAGCTGTGAATAGCCTGCACCAGTCTGAACTAAGTACCCTCACACACTCACTTTTCATTACAATATCCATCCATCCATTATCTTCCACTTTATCCTCTATTAGGGTCGCGGGGGGGGGGGTTCTCCATGCCCATCCAGGGGAGAACGTTTCGGGTGCTGGGTAGATACACCCAGGACAGGGCGCCAATCTATCGCTGGGCACAGACTCACTCACTCACTCACTCACACAGACAAACACACTCTATATGGGGCAATTTGGAGAAAATTGACTTATTCCATGTTTTTGGACTGTGGGAGGAAACCGGAGAACCCGGAGGAAACCCACGTGGACACGTGGAGAGCATGGAAACTCCACCTAGATTGGGATTCGAACCGGGAATCCCTAGCGCTGAGAGGAGAACATGCCAACCACTAAACCACTGTGACATTACAATATTTTCATTCATTTATTCTTTATCTTCCGCTTTGTCCTCTATTAGGGTCGCGGTGGGGTTCCCCATGCCCATCCAGGGGAGAAAGTTTCGGGCGCTGGGTAGATACACCCAGGACAGGGCGCCAATCTATCGCTGGGCACACACTCACTCACTCACTCACTCACTCACTCACACAGACAAACACACTCTATATGGGGCAATTTGGAGAACTCAATTGACTTGATGCATGTTTTTGGACTGTGGGAGGAAACCGGAGAACCCGAAGGAAACCCACGTGGACACGTGGAGAGCATGGAAACTCCACCTAGATTGGGATTCGAACCGGGAATCCCTAGAGCTGAGAGGAGAACATGCCAATCACTAAACCACTGTGACATTACAATATTTTCATTCATTTATTCTTTATCTTCCGCTTTGTCCTCTATTAGGGTCGCGGTGGGGTTCCCCATGCCCATCCAGGGGAGAACGTTTCGGGCGCTGGGTAGATACACCCAGGACAGGACGCCAATCTATCGCTGGACACACACTCACTCACTCACTCACACAGACAAACACACTCTATATGGGGCAATTTGGAGAACTCAATTGACTTGATCCATGTTTTTGGACTGTGGGAGGAAACCAGAGAACCCGGAGGAAACACACGTGGACATGTGGAGAACATGGAAACTCCACCCAGATTGGGATTCGAACCGGGAATCCCTAGCGCTGAGAGGAGAACATGCTAACCACTAAACCATTACAATATTACATGTTGAAATACAAAGGCATGCCCAGCACAGAACTGCACCACCACTACAGCCGCCCACCTGACGTCACAATGGAATAACTTTGCTTTGAATGAAGTGTGTGTATCGATGCCAAAGCCTTTCTCGAATCTCAAAGCTGTATTTGAACCTTAACCGAAGTGAGAGTTTTCCTCCCGTAATCTCTAACCCTTTTCCAGTTGTGATTACTGCTCTGAGCATCTGGAAGATATTCCCTAGATTTAACATCGTTCTAGTGGAACACTCGTGATTTTTAATCGTTCTCTGGCTACAGGCTTGTGGCTGCACCTCCCTGATACAGAATCACTCGATGTCCCACATTTCTCTTTTTCCCCTAATATTTTTTTTTACGTTCAAACCAAAATACTGTTAATACTTTTGGAGACATTTATTCACATAAATAGTACCAGTCAAAAGTTTGGACACACCTCCTTTTTGCTCCGATTATTAGCCATGTGATCCGTTTCGCTTACCATGGACATAGATGGACTTTGTATGACCCTAGTCCATAGTCCCCATGTCATTTCATTTGTTCATTTGTTCATCCAAAACGACTTACAAGGTGGGTGGCACGGTGCCTTAGTGATTAGCATGTTCTCCTCTCAGTACTAGGGATTACCGGTTTGAGTTTCCATGTTCTCCCCATGTATTTATATACAGTGGCATAGTGGTTAGCATGTTCTCCTCTCAGCACTAGGGATTCCCATTTTGAATCCCAATCTGGGTGGAGTTTCCATGTTCTCCCCGTGTCCGCGTGGGTTTCCTCCGGGTTCTCCGGTTTCCTCCCACAGTCCAAAAACATGGATCAAGTCAATTGAGTTCTCCAAATTGCCCCATATAGAGTGTGTCTGTGTGAGTGAGTGTGTGCCCAGTGATAGATTGGCGCCCTGTCCTGGGTGTATCTGCCCAGCGCCCGAAACATTCTCCCCTGGATGGGCATGGGGAACCCCACCGCGACCCTAATAGAGGATAAAGCGGGAGATAATGGATGGATGGACTTCCAAGGTGAGCACAGGGTTAATCACAACATCCCTGGAGCAATGAGGGTTGGGGGTCTTGCTCAAGGACCCACATTGGTAACTTCAGTGGACCTGGGATTTAAACCCACAACCTTCAGATTGACATCCCAACGCCCTAACCGCTGAGCTATCACACCCTCAGAGTGTTTGTTACTTTAGTAATTTTACAGGGTTGTAGATTGCTGAGGTTCCTAAACATGTAAAATAAAGAAATGCAATACACTCCTCTTTTCCATAATCTCTTCACAAAGTAGTCCCTAGACCTTAGTATAGTATTAAAAGGAAGATCATGAGATAAGACGAGATTAAATAAGTAAGTAAGTAAGTAATTTATTTATAGAGCGCTTTTTACAATAGTACATTGTCATAAAGCAGCTTTACAGTGTTATAAGCCTTTAAACCCCCAAAAAGCAAGCTGAAGCGACAGTGGCAAGACAAAACTCCCTGTTATGTTGATATTTTAAGGAAGAAACCTTGTGAGGACCAAGACTCAGTGGGGGACTCATCCTCCTTGAGCGGCCGGGCAGCATCAACAGTGTAGAACAGTCATGTACAGATGATCAGGTGACCCGTATCTAACAATTGAAAACTATATAAGTCCATTAAGGGCGTCCTGCAGGACCGCCAGTCCAATCAAAATCCAGATTTCATCCAGTAATTGTAGTAGCTGCAGTGCTTCAGAACCATGGATGTAAGCGGACCACACCTCCTGGAAATTAGTAACAAACAAGAAAAGCAGTTGGAGCTAATTATAGCAGGTGGAGTTTAATAGACATGTTTCGTGGGGTTCCGTCATGAGGGTGGGGATGTGCATCAATTTGGGGATGCTGGAGGAACAAAGCGAATAGGCTGTGCTGTCAGACGCCACTGGGGGTCAAAACACTGCAAATGGTGGTAAAACTCCGACTCCTAAAAGACCTGGAACCCCATGGTGGCCTCAGGCAGCTGATATGAGAACTGCACTCAGAAGGAGATGCTGGAGATGCCACGTAAAGTTCTACACCTAAAGGTGGTTTACCACAAAAAACATTCAATACAGCGCTAGTGGGGGCGGCACAGTAGCTTATTGGTTAGCATGTTCTCCTCTCAGCACTAGGGATTCCCAGTTCGAATCCCCATCTGGGTGGAGTTTCCATGTTCTCCCCGTGTCTGCGTGGGTTTCCTCCGGGTTCTCCGGTTTCCTCCCACAGTCCAAAAACATGGATTAAATCAATTGAATTCTCAAAATTACCCCATATAGAGTGTGTTTGTGTGAGTTTGTGTGTGCCAGCGATATATTGGCGCCTGTCCTGGGTCTATCTGCCCAGCGACCGAAACGTTCTCCCCTGGATGGGCATGGGGAACCCCTCCGCGACCCTAATAGAGGATAAAGCGGGAGATAATGAATGAACAGCGCTAGTGTGAATGGGGTCACACAACCACAATTACATGTAGAGGCAAGTTAGTATCTCCATGTGTTTTGAAAGTTTGAACCCAGATTGGACACATTTCCTAAATTGGGATTCGAACCTGGATCCCTAGCGCTGAGTGCTAAACATTAAGCCACTGTGTCCTTTTTGAAAAGTTGAAGTTCAAGCTAATTTCTTTATATAGCGTTTTTTTTACCTAAGTACATTAAAATACAATGTCTTCAGTTAAAGCAGCTTCACGGAGTTTTGAACCTGAATCTCTAAGGAGAGAGCTGAACAGACGGTGGTAATAATTAATTACTTAAGTCATTCATTATCTTCTGTTCACAGCGATGGATTGGCGCCCTGTCCTGGGTCTATCTGCCCAGCGCCCGAGACGTTCTCCCCTGGATGGGCATGGGGAACCCCACCGCGACCCTAATAGTGGATAAAGCGGGAGATAATGAATGAATGAATTATCTTCTGTTCAATCCTATACCAGGGTCACTGTGTACCTGTCCAGTGCCTGAACAACATTTCAGGCACTGGACAGGTACACAGGTACACTGGGTAGACAATCACTCAAACAGAAACAAACACACACGAGATGGGGCAATTTAGAGCATATAATTTAGCTTGAATCCTTGTTTTTTGGAAGTGGAAGGAATGGGGAGAACATGGAAACTCCACTCAGATTGGGATTGAAACCTGGATCTCCAGCACTGAGAGAAGAAAGTGTTAACCACTAGCCACCGTGACGCCCGCTAATGTAATTGTTTTCCTTCTGTGTGCAGAGAAAGCAGTGAAAATGTGCTGGGGCATCTGAGATGGAGAGTGATAACACTGCTGTGCTGTTGTGTGTCAGTGTTGTGTGTCAGTGTTGTGTGTCAGTGTTGTGTGTCAGTGTAGTGTGTCAGTGTAGTGTGTCAGTGTTGTGTGTCAGTGTAGTGTGTCAGTGTTGTGTGTCAGTGTTGTGTGTCAGTGTTGTGTGTCAGTGTTGTGTGTCAGTGTTGTGTGTCAGTGTTGTGTGCCAGTGTTGTGTGCCAGTGTTGTGTGCCAGTGTTGTGTGCCAGTGTTGTGTGTCAGTGTTGTGTGTCAGTGTGTGAGAATTGTGGATTAGTTCCAAACCCTCGTTCAGTTCTCCCTCTGCATGCCCTGTTTTCACTTGACAGGGTCTACCAGAGTAATATTTACAATATAACATAATAAGCTGTGTGTGTGTGAGTGTGTGTGTGTGTGTGTGTGTGTGTGTGTGTGTGTGTGTGTGTGTGTGTGTGTCTGATAAGAAGGGTTTAACATATTATGGAATTTAGGGCACTGTTTCTGTGGATGAGCAATAACGGATAAAGCAGAGGCTGAAGGGTTAAAGAGGTCTTTCTCTTGGCAGCCTCAGCCAGGCAGATCACTGACCCCTCCAGCAGACAGCACAAGCACAGTACAGATTGTAGGTCACATATGGCATGGCCACTTCAATCATGACTAATCTGGCTTGACTTCTGGGTCAGAAATTAAAGTGTAAAGCTGACTCTGACCACAGCTTATGTCACTTGCTAGACCTTTAAGGAAATCCTCTGATTGGTAATGAAATAAGACTGAAAAATACGTGTGTACATATAAAGGTATAAATATGTGTGTGTGTGTGTGTGTGTGTGTGTATATGTATACGTGAATGTGAATTTCCCACAATTCAAATAAAGAATCTTATCTTATCTTATCTTATATATATATATATATATATATATATATATATATATATATATATATATATATATATATATATATATATATATATATATATATACACATACAGAATATATATGTGTGTGTGCGTATGTGTGTATATATATATTATATATATATATATATATATATATATATATATATATATATATATATATATATATATATATATATATATATATATATATATATAGAACAGTCATGTACAGATGATCAGGTGACCCGTATCTAACAATTGAAAACTATATAAGTCCATTAAGGGCGTCCTGCAGGACCGCCAGTCCAATCAAAATCCAGGTTCATCCAGTAATTGTAGTAGCTGCAGTGCTTCAGAACCATGGATGTAGAGCTGACCACACCTCCAGGAAATTAGTAACAAACAAGAAAAGCAGTTGGAGCTAATTATAGCAGGTGGAGTTTAATAGACACGTTTCGTGGGGTTCCGTCATGAGGGTGTGGATGTGCATCAATTTGGGGACGCTGGAGGAACAAAGCGAATACGCTGTGCTGTCAGACGCCACTGGGGGTCAAAACACTGCAAATGGTTGTAAAACTCCGACTCCTAAAAGACCTGGAACCCCATTGTTACCCAGGACAGGGCGCCAATCCATCGCTGGACACACACTCACTCACACAGACACACTCTATATGGGGCAATTTTGAGAATTCAATTCACTTGATCCATGTTTTTGGACTGTGGGAGGAATCCGGAGAACCCGGAGGAAACCCACGCAGACACGGGGAGAACATGGAAACTCCACCCAGATGGGGATTCGAACCCCAGCGTTAGGGATTCCCGGTTCGAATCCCAATCTGGGTGGAGTTTCCGTGTTCTCCACGTGTCTGCATGGGTTTCCTCCGGGTTCTCCGGCTTCCTCCCACAGTCCAAAACATGAATCAAGTCAAATTAATTCTCCAAATTGCCCCATATAGAGTGTGTCTATTTGAGTGAGTGTGTGCCCAGCGATAGATTGGCGCCCTGTCCTGGGTGTATCTGCCCAGCGCCTGAAACGTTCTCTCCTGGATGGGAATGGGGAACCCCCCCACGACCCTAACAGAGGATAAAGCGGAAGATAATGAATGTATGGATGGATACAAAAGCAAAATACTGTATGTAGAATTTGCTGCTACACCGTTGTTGAGTACATGTTTTTAACATTTTGCAAACGTTCTGTTTTCATCATGCATGAAGAGGAAAACAGAACATTTCTTAAACAGACTCTTTGTAAAAATAAATTGCATTACCATATGGCTTTCCTCCTGTTTTATTTGTCTCCGAAACCCAACAAATGTGATCTAAGGGTTCCCCCTTCAGAATACAATTAACGCATATAATCGTATAATCTATATATTTAATCGATTATTTTTATGGCCACTTGCTTTTCACTCATATCCACCAAAGAGAGCCATGCGCCCAGCGTAATTCTTTTTCATCTTTGCCCTCTGGCTGTAGATTTCATGCGTGAGCTGGTAATCATCATGGGTGACTGCATTCTCACCTTTTCCAGCAAATAAAGTCAAAACAGAAATCTTCAAAAGCTGAGTGGGAGCAGGTGGTGGGATGAGAACTTCTTGTGAATTTGATGGCAAGCACAGAAGAAGTCCAGTCTGCTTACTCTCCTGCCTCTTGCAAAATTTCTTCCTAGACCTCAGACTTAAGATCCAGATGGGAGATGACCTACCCTGTGTTTTTTTAAATAATAATAAAAAAACATCGGTAGCTGTAAAGCTAATCTTGTTCCGAAACCTTTCGGAGTGAACTTTTTCACTTGGGATTACACGAGGCTTGTAGACAGAGACACTGCTGACATGCTGTCCTCCTGCATAACATCAAAGTCAAGATCAAGATTCAAGATTATTTTTATTGTCGTTTCACAACATCCCAACGTGTACAGAAAAAGAAAAACGAAATTACGTTTATTGGTTTACGTTAAAAACCCCACAGGTTTAAAATAAGAAATATATATAAAAACAGTAAAATTAAATCATTAATACTGAATTGCACATTAACATGTAAGAATATTGCACATGGTATACCCATGAATTAAAATATTTATCCATCCATACATTATCTTCCACATAATCCTGCACTAGGGTCGCAGGGGGTTCCCATATACTAACAGACCATTATATAAATAAATAAGAAAAAAAAAAACAAAAAAAAACAATAATAAATAATATATATATATATATATATATATATATATATATATATATATATATATATATATATATATATATATATATATATCTCCATCCATTATCTTCCGCTTTATCCTCTATTAGGGTCGCGGAGGGTTTCCCCATGCCCATCCAGGAGAGAACGTTTCGGGCGCTGGGCAGATACACCCATGACAGGGTGCCAATCTATCGCTGGACACCCACTCACTCACACACACACACACACAAACACACGCTATATGGGGCAATTTGGAGAATTCAATTGACCTTGATCCATGTTTTTGGACTGTGGGAGGAAACCGGAGATCCCAGAGGTTCTAGTGCTGAGAGGAGAACATGCTAACCAATATGCCACTGTATATATACTGTACATATCACAACTTGTTCATCACCTTGTGACATATACTAACAGACCACCATGTCAGTATAACTACAGTATATATACCGAAAAATCATATATCATAACTTGTGCAATATATGTCACCACTGCCACTTTCCTCTTGTTAAACTGATTTTATTTTTAATTCTAATTGCTGCATTTTTTTTCGTTTTTGCTTTATTAGACCCTTATTGTTTAAATTTAAATCTTAATATATATATATATATATATATATATATATATATATATATATATATATATATATATATATATATATATATTTTTTTTATTTTTTTTTTTTTTTTTTTTTTTGTACTTTTATAACTTAAGCCACTGTAACATCTGCAATTTCCTCCTGGGATCAATAAACTAGTCAGATTCGGATAATTCAGTGTATTATTGTAATTTATTTCTTTTGTGAGTGCATGCTGCTGCTATTTTAAAGAGAAAAAGGATTTTAAATCACTCGTTTTTAATGGAATTTTAAACACAGGGAAAGATATTGGCAACTTAAAGTCGTTTGTTAATAAGCTGTGATGAAGTGTCAAGTCCTTTCTCATGTCACCTTGTTAATAATAAGTACTCAACAATCTGTCTTGACATTGAACACTGCTGCAGACCCCTAGATTAATTTCCTGGGGTAAAATTCCCCTGGTGGCAAGGGCTGGTTGGCTTTCACTCTCTACTGTTGTAATAATAGGAGAATTTTATTATTACCATTGCACTACTCTTTAAGATATTCATAAAACTGATTTTATGATTGATTGCTTCTCTTGTTTGTTTCTTTCGAGGTGTTGCTAATTTCCTGGAGGTGTCGTCAGCTCTTATGGTTCTGAAGCACTGCGGCTACGACGATTACTGAATGGAACCTGAAGTTCTATTGGACTGGCGGTCCTGCAGGACGTCCTCAATGGACTTATATAGTTTTGAATTGTTAAATACGGGTCACCTGATCATCACACAATCTGTACATGGCTGTCCTACACTGTTATAATAATAATACATTTTATTTGATAGGCGCCTTTCTGTCACTCAAGGACACCTTCAAAAATTAATTATAAAAACAAGATACACAATAGGGCGGCATGTTGGCTTAGTGGTTAGCACGTTCTCCTCTCAGCACTAGGGATTCCCGGTTCGAATCGCCCTCTGGGTTTCCATGTTCTCCCCGTGTCCGCGCGGGTTTCCTCTGGGTTTTCCGGTTTCCTCCCACAGTCCAAAACCATGGATCAAGTCAATTGAATTCTCAAAATTGCCCCATATAGAGTGTGTGAGTGAGTGTGTGCCCAGTGATGGATTGGCGTCCTGTCCTGGGTCTATCTGCCCAGCGCCCGAAACGTTCTCCCCTGGATGGGCATGGGGAACCCCCCTGCAACCCTAGTAGAGGATAAAGCGGGAGATAATGAATGAATGAAAGATACACAATACACAATATGAAAATTATATTCAAATAAGAAAATACAAAATGATTAGATAGAGAAGGACAGTTTGAACAGGGAGTTTTGAGTGCGATTTTGAATTGTGAATGTGAGGTAATGTGTTTTTGCCCAGCGATAGATTGGCTCCCTGTCCTGGGTGTGTCTGCCCAGCGCCTGAAATGTTCTCCCCCTGGATGGGCATGGGGAACCCCCCCCACGACCCTAATATAGGATAAAGTGGAAGATAATGAATGGATGGATGGAGGTAATGTGTATATATATATATATATATATGTATGTATGTGGTGTAGTGGCGCGTTGGCTTTGTGGTTACTTTGTTCACCTCTCAGTGCTGGGAATTCAACTCCACTGGGTGGAGTTATCATGTTCTCCCCATGTCCATGTGGGATCCTCCGGGTTCTCCGGTTTTCTCCCACAGTCCAAAAATATTCAGGTTAAATCGAATGCTCTAAATTGCCCCATGTAGTTTGTGTGAGTGAGTGTGTGCCCAGTGATAGATTTTCACCCTGTCCCGGGTTCTCCTTTGGATGGGCATGGGGAACCCCCCATGACCCTAGCAGAGTATTAAGTGGAAGATATTCATTCATTCATTATCTCCCGCTTTATCCTCTATTAGGGTCGCGGTGGGGTTCCCCATGCCCATCCAGGGGAGAACATCTCGGGCGCTGGGCGGATAGACCCAGGACAGGGCGCCAATCCATCGCTGGGCACACACTCACTCACACATACACACTCTATATGGGGCAATTTGGAGAACTCAATTGACTTGATCCATGTTTTTGGACTGTGGGAGGAAACCGGAGAACCCGGAGGAAACCCACGCGGACATGGGGAGAACCCGGAAACTCCACCCAGATGGGGATTCGAACCGGGAATCCCTAGCGCTGAGAGGAGAACGTGCTAACCACTAAGCCACCGTGCCGCCTACAAGTGGAAGATAATGAATAAATTTGACCATGGCTAGCTTTTCCAAATTGCTCTTCACTCGTTCTGCAATTGAAATCCAAAGCCAGCCTCAAGATTCTGTAAATAAAGATTGTGCTCTCAAGTGCACTGGAGTGTAAATGCATTTCGATTACAATCCCGCAGTCGTGCACGGGGCAGTGTCTTGATGGCAGTTCTGTAAGAAAACGTCCCGTATGAGGGGGTAAGTGTACAGTAACGACAAAGTGACTAAAAGAGGCTTTGACTCTAATGTACGATGAAATTCCCGATTAATGCGACTGCACCAAATGGGGGAAATTGACCCTTAGAGGAGAGGTGACACACGCCTGCACTCAGAGCCACTTGGGAGGGAGAGAGAGCGGAGCGGTGACCCAAGCCTGGAGGCCGAACGAATATTTCATGAGTAATTTAATATCTGGAACATGAACACATTTCCCTCTCAGGACATGAGGACTTCAAAGCAGACAGCATATCTGGGTGGGTGGATTGAGCGGGGAAACGAAAAAGAAATGAGGAAGGGAGGGCGAGCGAGCCTGCTAGGGGTTGCGACCACCCGTTACCCTGCATCTGCCCTTCCACTCCAGGCCACTGGCTCGACTCACGCCGTCCCTGCTTAATACGGCCTGAGTGGCAATAACTAATGCATGCTATACATCTGGAAGATGAATAACCTCGCTGTGGTTCATCTATGTTGCCCAAAGCCTGGCCAGTGTTTTATTTATAACCGTAATATATACCGTAGATACATGCACACTCACCGGCCATTTTATTAGGTACACCTCTGAACTTCTACACACAATGCTTATATTTTTGTTCCAATACACATGGATGTACATCTTGTGGTCCATGTGTTTCTCTACTTACTTTGTTAGTCCATTTAGTATGTTCTCTGATGATTAGAACCCCCACAGAGCAGGTATTAGGGTGGTGGATGATTGTTAGTACTGCAGTGATACTGACATGGTGGTGCAGTGCACCAATCAGAACATACAGGGGTCTGATTCACTAGTACCCTCAACCACCACCACCCTAATAATACTGCTCTACTTACCATATAGATGGACTTTGTAGTTCTACTGTTCCATTCTGTAGTCCACCTGGTTCTTTACATATTTCGCTAGTCCACTTTAGTATGTTCTCTGATGATTAGAACCCCCACCGAGGAGGTATTAGGGTGGTGGATGATTGTTAGTATTGCAGTTCTACTGACATGGTGGTGCAGTGCACCAGTCAGAGTATACAGGGGTCTAATCCACTTTTCATCCACCACCCTAATGATACTGCTCTACTTATCATATAGATGGACTTTGTAGTTCTACAGTTCATCAGTAGTTCATCTACATATTTCTCTAGTCCGCTTTAGTATGTTCTCTGATGATCAGGACCCCCGCAGAGGAGGTATCCGGGTGGTGGATGATTGGTGCACTGCACCACCATGTCACTGCAGTACTAACAATCAGAGTATACAGGGGTCTAATCCACTCATCATCCACCACCCTAATGATACCTGCTCTACTTATCATATAGATGGACTTTGTAGTTCTACAGTTCCATTGTGTAGTCCATCTGTTTCTCTACACGCTTTGTTGTTCCGCTTTAGTATGTTCTCTAATGATCAGAACCCCCACAGAGCAGGTATTAAGGTGGTGGATGATTGTCAGTACTGCAGTGATACTGACATGGTGGTGCAGGTGTGTTGTGCTGGTACGAGTGGATCAGACACAGCAGTGCTGCTGGACAGAGAACAGTCCACCAAATCAGAACATACAGGGGTCTGATCCACTCGTACCATCATCCACCACCCTAATAATACTGCTCTACTTACCATATAGATGGACTTTGTAGTTCTACTGTTCCATTCTGTAGTCCACCTGGTTCTTTACATATTTTGCTAGTCCGCTTTAGTATGTTCTCTGATGATTAGAACCCCCACAGAGCAGGTATTAGGGTGGTGGATGATTGTTAGTACTGCAGTGATACTGACATGGTGGTGCAGTGCACCAATCAGAACATACAGGGGTCTAATCCACTTTTCATCCACCACCCTAATGATACCTGCTCTACTTATCATATAGATGGACTTTGTAGTTCTACAGTTCATCAGTAGTTCATCTACATATTTCTCTAGTCCGCTTTAGTATGTTCTCTGATGATCAGGACCCCCGCAGAGGAGGTATTCGGGTGGTGGATAATTGGTGCACTGCACCACCATGTCACTGCAGTACTAACAATCAGAGCATACAGGGGTCTAATCCACTCATCATCCACCACCCTAATGATACCTGCTCTACTTATCATATAGATGGACTTTGTAGTTCTACAGTTCCATTGTGTAGTCCATCTGTTTCTCTACACGCTTTGTTGTTCCGCTTTAGTATGTTCTCTAATGATCAGAACCCCCACAGAGCAGGTATTAAGGTGGTGGATGATTGTCAGTACTGCAGTGATACTGACATGGTGGTGCAGGTGTGTTGTGCTGGTATGAGTGGATCAGACACAGCAGTGCTGCTGGACAGAGAACAGTCCACCAAATCAGAACATACAGGGGTCTGATCCACTCGTACCATCATCCACCACCCTAATAATACTGCTCTACTTATCATATAGATGGACTTTGTAGTTCTACTGTTCCATTCTGTAGTCCATCTGGTTCTTTACATATTTCGCTAGTCCGCTTTAGTATGTTCTCTGATGATCAGGACCCCCGCAGAGGGGGTATTCGGGTGGTGGATGATTGTTAGTACTGCAGTGATACTGACATGGTGGTGCAGTGCACCAATCAGAGCATACAGGGGTCTAATCCACTTTTCATCCACCACCCTAATGATACTGCTCTACTTATCATATAGATGGACTTTGTAGTTCTACAGTTCCATTCTGTAGTCCATCTGGTTCTTTACATATTTCGCTAGTCCGCTTTAGTATGTTCTCTGATGATTAGAACCCAGACAGAGGAGGTATTAGGGTGGTGGATGATTGTTAGTACTGCAGTGATACTGACATGGTGGTGCAGTGAAGCAATCAGAAAATACAGGGGTCTGATTCACTAGTGCCCTCATCCACCACCTTAATAATACTGCTCTACTTATCATATAAATGGACTTTGTAGTTCTACAGTTCCATTGTGTAGTCCATCTGTTTCTTTACATATTTCGCTAGTCCGCTTTAGTATGTTCTCTGATGATTAGAACCCCCACAGAGGAGGTATTAAGGTGGTGGATGATTGTCAGTACTGCAGTGATACTGTCATGGTGGTGCAGGTGTGTTAGTGTGTGTTGTGCTGGTACGAGTGGATCAGACACAGCAGTACTGCTGGACAGAGAACAGTCCACCAATCAGAACACACAGGAGTCAGATCCACTCGTACCATCAACCACTACCATATAGATGGACTTTGCTCGCCACTTTAGTATGTTCTCTGATTATCAGGACCCCCTCAGAGCAGTATCATTAGGGTGGTGGATGATGGTACGAGTGGATCAGACCCCTGTATGTTCTGACATATTCGCCTCTCAGCGCTAGGGATTCCCGGATCGAATCCCAATCTGGGTGGAGTTTCCATGTTCTCCCCATGTCCGTATGGGTTTCCTCTGAGTTCTCCGGTTTCTACCCACAGTCCAAAAACATGGATAAAGGTCAAGTGAATTCTCCAAAATATATAATACAATATAGTGTGCTTGTGTGTGAGTCCAGTGATAGATCAGCACCCTGTCCTGGGTCTATCTGCCCAGCGCCCCAAATGTTCTCCCCTGGATGGGCATGGGGAACCCCCCGCAACCCTAGTAGAGGATAAAGCGGAAGATGATGGATGAATGTTCTGATGGTTTCTCATGATTATGTGAGCTTATTGTATGTTCGTGTCCTGCTTCAGCTCTGTAGGCTTTGTTTATCAGCTTGTGTGCATTATTAAAAATCTTGCTTATACATGATCCAAATTGCAGCCATGTGCCGTTTGTGTTTTCTGGCTAATGAGCTGTTCTTTGTGTTTTGCCTGGTGTGCCGTGTTCTGGGATTTTGATTCTGTAATGATATTTAAAAAAAAAAAATAAAATAAAAATAAATAAAAAAAAAAAAAAAAAAAAAAAAAAATATATATATATATATATATATATATATATATATATATATATATATATATATATATATATATATATATATATATAATAATAAAAGCGTCTGCTAAATGACTAAATGTAATTGTATGATTATTAGTAATACGTCTTCCGATCTCCTATGTGTTATAATAATAGTAATAAAATATAATCTATAAAAGCAATATATTTATTAAAATTTATGTCTTGTTCTCTAGTTACTCCTTGGTCTCTCGTTTTTTTTCTAGTTGTCAGCTTTATTCTTTGTTAGTTTCATGTTTTATGGTCTTCCCGCAGCACAGCATGACATTTTCTGGTCCTTATTTAAATTAATTTGCTTCAAGACGTAATGTCACTTTTATGTCCTACTTTTTGCAAAGCACTTTAGTGGGATTATCCCATGATATTCTTCTGTGAATGTATTTATATACACTATCTGAATAACCTTTTTCTACCATCTATTCACTCAGATTTAGAACCCCTTCTTGCCCCATTATTTGTTTCCTCCACTTATCATATAGATGGACTTTGTAGTTCCACAATTACAGACTGTAGTTCATCTGGGTTCTTTGTTGTTGTTAGTCCCCAACAATTCCCATCCAGGGAAGAACGTTTCGGGCGCTGGACAGATACACCCAGGACAGGGTGCCAACACACACAAACACACACACACATTATACAGGGGCAATTCAAAGCAGTCAGTTTACCTTGAATCCATGTTATTTTACTGTGGGTGGAATCTGGGGAACCTGGACGAAACCCATCGCCCATCATCCATCCATGATCTTCCACTTTATCCTCTCCTAGGGTCACTGGGGGGTTCCCCATGACCATTCCCCTCGGGTGCTGGGCAGACACACCCAGGACAGGGCGCCAATCTATCACTGGACACACTCTATATCACTCACACAAACACACTCTATATTGGGCAATTTGGAGAATTCAATTGACCTTGATTTATGTTTTTGGACTGTGGGAGGGAACCGGAGAACCTGGAGGAAACCCACACGGACACGGGGAGAACATGGGAACTCCACCCAGATTGGGATTCGAACCGGAAATCCCTAGTGCTGAGAGGAGAACATGCTTACCACTAAGCCACCGTGCCGCGCCCATAATAAAATCCATCAAACCTATACCCATCCAGAGGAGAACGTCTTGGGCGCTGGGCACATACACCCAGGACAGAGCGCCAATCTATCACTGGGCACACACTCACTGAAACAGACACACACACACATAATATAAGGGCATAATAATTCCCGGTTCGAATCCCAATCTGGGTGGACTTTCCATGTTCTCCCCGTGTCCGTGTGGGTTTCCTCCGGGTTCTCTGGTTTCCTCCCACAGTCCAAAAACATGGACCAAGGTCAATTGAATTCTCCAAATTGGCCCATATAGAGTGTGTCTCTGTGAGTGAGTGTGCGCCCAGCGATGGATTGGCGCCCTGTCCTGGGTGTATCTGCCCAGCGCCCGAGACGTTCTCTCCTGGATGGGCATGTGGAACCCCCCCCACCCCCCTCGACCCTAATAAAGGATAAAGCGGAAGATAATGGATGGATGGATGAAAATATTTCGCTTTTTTCTGTGACTCCATGATCACATTTTAGTGACGTAACCTTTCGAGAAATGTGCACGATCGTCAGTATTGGAAATAAAATCTATGAAGTTTACAGTTGTGTGTAATTATGGTCATGCTGATGAGCAATTTTAACCTTTCCATTACCATTTCCATAGTATTAATTCATAAATGTTTGCACAAACGCAGGGCAAATAGCATCGGAGTGATTGGACGGTTATGAATATGAACTCCTCATAACAACCCACCTCCATCAACCAGACCATCAAAAATGTAATCAGGAATGTTTTGCACTGTTTGGATTTGAACACAGCATGACATGTTTAGCAGGGAGGTCGAGATACTCATCCGTGTGTAATGTACGCAGCGTGCAACACCAAAACAGAGGAGACAGAGAGAGAAAAAAAACATGGAACAGTCATCAGCATGCCTGTTTTGCTTTCTGGTAATTGCTTCTTTTATTGAAACAGGCAGGAACATCCTGCTGGATAAACACTAATGACAGAACTAAGAGTGGAACAACAACAAAGCAGCTCATTCGAAAATGACATGTGGATGTTTTTATGGGTTTTTTTTTAGATTTTTTGGATAATTTTTAGGAAGAGTCTAACACTCGTAAACGTATTCTCATTCAAGAACTCTGACGGTTACTCACGCTGACCCATGACGGCCTGATTCATGTTTGTATAGGTTTCTGGAATACTTTGCAATTCTTTGTGAATGGTATGCTTTATGGATAGCATGGTGGCTTAGTGGTTAGCCTTTCGCCTCTCAGCTGGGGATCCAGGTTCGAATCCCAATCTGGGTGGAGTTTCCATGTTCCCCATGCCCACTGTCCAAAACCATGGATCGAATGCTTTATCCTCTATTAGGGTCGCGGGGGGGTTCCCCCATGCCCATCCAGGGGAGAACGTCTCGGGTGCTGGGCAGATACACCCAGGACAGGGCGTCAATCCATTGCTGAGCACACACTCACTCACACAGACACACTCTATATGGGGCAATTTGGAGAATTCAATTGACTTGATTCTTGTTTGGGGCGGCACGTTGGCTTAGTGGTTAACACGTTCGCCTCTCAGCGCTAGGGATTCCCGGTTCGAATCCCCATCTGGGTGGAGTTTCCATGTTCTCCCCGTGTCTGCGTGGGTTTCCTCCGGGTTCTCCGGTTTCCTCCCACAGTCCAAAACATGGCTCAAGTCAATTGAATTCTCAAAATTGCCCCATATAGAGTGTGTCTGTGTGAGTAAGTGTGTGCCCAGCGATGGATTGGCACCCTGTCTTGGGTCTATCTGCCCAGCGCCCGAGATGTTCTCCCCTGGATGGGCATGGGGAACCACACCACGACCCTAATAGAGGATAAAGCGGGAGATAATGAATGAATGAATGAATGAATGATTCATGTTTTTGGACTGTGGGAGGAAACCGGAGAACCCGGAGGAAACCCACACGGACATGGGGAGAACATGGAAACTCCACCCAGATGGGGATTCGAACCGGGAATCCCTAGTGCTGAGAGGAGAACGTGCTAACCACTAAGCCACCGTGCCGCCCTGCTTCAAAATTGCCCCATATATTGTTTGTTTGCGGTCAAAAGAATAGGAAATACAGAGATACAGATTGGGGGGGGTGGGGTGGGGGGGCATGGTGGTTTAATGGTTAGCACATTCACTGCTCAGCACTGGAGATGCTGGTTCGAATCCCAATCTGGGTGGAGTTCCCATGTTCTCCCCACGCCCACAGTCCAAAACCATGGATCCATGGAGTTCCCATGTTCTTCCCCTGTGTGTTCTGTAGGCACCGTGTGCAGGTCAGTGGATTATCCGACAGTTTGTTTTAGAGATTCTCTGGGTCATAGTGCCGAGGCACTGTTCCCACCGTAATGCTAAATGTTGAACAACAAAAGCACTCCTTGTTGGAAATGTCACCGTCTCAAGCCTTTCCTGCTGGCAGAGAATGCACTAAAGACAGATCAATCGATAGCTGACAATGTTCTTCACCGCCAAACCGGCCCTGGAGTGCAACGGTGGGAGATGGCTGACAGACAGCGGCGGATGTAGATTAGGAAATATAAAATGTAGACAGAGAAAAGAGGCCAAGGGTCGAGGCACGTGGGGATTGTTGCTGACATGCGGCTTGATCCTGATGTATGAGATCAGAATGATGAAGTCGATCAGGGCTTTTCATTTTCTGACGGGGCCACGCGGGAAACCGATACTCTGAATTCAATTTCGAATCAAAACAATGCCCCTTGCCCGCATGCATGATGTATACAGCTAAATACTGAAATCAGGATTCTATTGTTTTAAAACAGAATTAAAGACAGTGGTATGATGACATGTAGGAAACGAGCAAATATCAAAAATTCTTTTTTTTAAAAACCATTCATCATTATCTACCGCTTTATCCTCTATTAGGGTCGCGGGGGGTTCCCCATGCCCATCCAGGGGAGAACGTCTCGGGCGCTGGGCAGATAGACCCAGGACAGGACGCCAATCCATCGCTGGGCACACACTCACACAAACACACTCTATATGGGGCAATTTGGAGAATTTAATTTACTTGATCCATGTTTTTGGACTGTGGGAGGAAACCGGAGAACCCGGAGGAAATCCACGCAGACACGGGGAGAACATGGAAACTCCACCCAGATGGGGATTCGAACCGGGAATCCCTAGCGCAGAGAGGCGAACGTGCTAACCACTAAGCCACCGTGCCGCCCAACCACCCGTATATCGTGTTAAATTAATTCTGCATGGGAATTTAGTAGAAAATAGGCAATTTATCCATCCATCCATTATGGTCTGCTTTATCCTCTATTAGGGTCGCGGGGGGGATCCAATCCAGGGGAGAATGTTTCGGGTGCTGGGCAGATACACCCAGGACAGGATGCCAAACTATCGCTGGGCACACACTTACTCACACAGACACACACTATATGGGGCAATTTGGAGAATTCAATTGACCTCGATCCATGTTTTTGGACTGTGGGAGGAAACCGGAGAACCCGGAGGAAACCTATGCAGACACGGGGAGGACATGGAAACTCCACCCAGGTTGGGATTCGAACCGGGAATCCCTAGCGCTGAGAGGAGAACATGCTAACCACTAAAACCACCATGCCATCTGGCAATTTATCCATAGAAAACAAAATTAATTCATTACCACTATTTTGTTAATTAATTGGAATTTTTAAAAAATTTATTTATGAGTTGCCATCGACGACGAACAATTGTGCAAAGTTTCAGCTTAATGGGTTAACGGGAAGTGGGTGAGATAGCATTTGCAAACGTTTTAGCAGACACACAGACAAACAGATGAAGCTGATATAGGGGTGGTAATAAAAATAAAAACGTTATCCTCACCCGTAACATGAGTGCTGTAGTGTCCTTTTTATTGCTAAATGTTTGGAAACCTCTGAACTCATAAGTCTCAGACCAATTTAATGGCATTCGGTTTTAGCAGGACAAACACCTGTAGCATCTTAACAGCTAATATCCTGGGACTGATTAAATTCTCCATAGGCAGTGAATAGGAGTTTGCTTTTCAGAAGAACAATGACTCAGTGAAGACTAAGCCAGCAACTGGGGGCCAAAAACAAACCTGATATGTGTGTATCCCTTACTGCAAACAAAACTTTTCTCAAAGAAGTTGGAACGGAAAGAGTCCACGCAGCCAGAAAGAAACCCAGCATCAGTTATTAAGTGTTACACCATCATCTGTAAGGAGGTTTAGTATTAGTAGGTTTTTAGATCGATATTTTTTAGTTCAGATAAATATGGAAGGCTGTTTCCGCCACAAAAAAAAAAAAAAAAATTGCCACTAGAGGAATAAACGCTAATGGAAAAAAAAAAAAATCCACCACCTAGAAAAAAAAGCCACCTAGAAAAAAAAATGCCAATAGAGAACAAAATAATCTAGAAAAAATAAATTGCCACACTGGATTGGATTTTCTTTCCTCTGGGTGTAAATGTTTTTTCAATTTTTTTTTTTTTCTAAAAATCCGCCACTAGAGGGAAAAAATGCCAATGGAAGAAAAATAAATCCACCACCTAGAAAAAAAGCCATTTAGAAAAATAGAGAACAAAATAATCTAGAAAAAATAAATTGCCAGACTGGATTGGATTTTTTTCCCTCTGGGTGTAAATTTTTTTTCTATATTTTTTTCTATTTTTTCTAAAAATCCGTCACTAGAGAAAAAAAATGCCAATGGAAGAAAAATAAATCCACCACCTACAAAAGAAAATTGGCACATAGAGAAAAGAAAAACGTCAATGGAGAACAAAATAGTATTTCACCTAATGGAAAAAAAAGCAACACTGGAGAAATAAAATGCCAAAGGAGAAAAAAAAATCTGTCACCTAGAGGAAAAAAAAAAAGTTGGTTTTTAGATCGATATTTTTTAGTTCAGATAAATATGGAAGGCTGTTTCCGCCACAAAAAAATAAAATAAAATTGCCACTAAAGGAAAAAATAAACACTAATGGAAGAAAAAAAATCCACCACCTAGAAAAAAAGTCCACCTAGAAAAAAAAATGCCAATAGAGAACAAAATAATCTAGAAAAAAAAAATTGCCACAATGGATTGGATTTTTTTTTCCTCTGGGTGTAAATTTTTTTTCTATATTTTTTTCTTTTTTTTTCTAAAAATCCGTCACTAGAGAAAAAAAATGCCAATGGAAGAAAAATAAATCCACCACCTAGAAAAAAAAATTGGCACATAGAGAAAAGAAAAACGTCAATGGAGAACAAAATAGTATTTCACCTAATGGAAAAAAAAGCAACACTGGAGAAATAAAATGCCAAAGGAGAAAAAAAATCTGCCACCTAGAGGAAAAAAATAGCAGGCTTTTAGATCGATATTTTTTAGTTCAGATAAATATGGAAGGCTGTTTCCGCCACAAAAAAAAAATAAAAATAAAAAATAAATTGCCACTAGAGGAAAAAATAAACGCTAATGGAAGAAAAAAAAATCCACCACCTAGAAAAGAAATGCCACATAGAAAAAAAAAATGCCAATAGAGAACAAAATAATCTAGAAAAAATAAATTGCCACAATAGATTGGATTTTTTTTCCTCTGGGTGTAAATTTTTTTTCTATATTTTTTTCTTTTTTTTCTAAAAATCCGTCACTAGAGAAAAAAAATGCCAATGGAATAAAAATAAAGCCACCACCTAGAAAAAAAAATGCCACATAGAGAAAAGAAAAACGCCAATAGAGAACAAAATATTCTTTCACCTAATGGAAAAAAAGGAACACTAGAGAAATAAAATGCCAAAGGAGAAAAAAATCTGCCACCTAGAGGAAAAAAAATCAGACACCACAGCCAAAAATAAAAAAACAACATATTTGTTGTACATGGTTATTTATTAATACGCCCAGTGGTTTACAGGTGATCGATTTCCAGAGTTCGTGCATTATTTAAATAATAAACCATTTCAAATAAGTGAAATGTTTTTGAACTGTGTGTCATTTCGGCAGGTAAATCCCAGCAGTAAAGCTGCTTGTGGTTAGAGATACAGTATACAACTGTTAATAATGCTGCGTTGGAATCATTTTGATGACATCATTACAAAACCCAAATCCTGAAATCAATCCAATTTACAATTATAATTTACTGCTCTAGTTTCAAAAACTTATGGATAAGGCTTTTATATACTTCAGTAAAATAGGCCTTCATTTACATGTGACCTTTAACTTTCAGACATTAACTTCTTTGTTAAAGCTTGTTTAAAATGTGCCGTAAATTGTGAAATTGTTTTCAGTTGAAGGATGATGTCTAGTTTCTGAGTTTTGGGAAGTTTCTTAAGCACAAAATACAACCAAAACTTTAAACCGCTAGCAACTTTACAGCTGTGATTTATTTGGCTTCCTTACAACTGCAAATGGCGGATTTTTTTTTTTGTGACAATTTTTTTTTTCTTTAAGTTTTTTTTTCCCCTCAATGTGGAGAATGTTTCTTTTATTCTGTGGCGGATTTTTTTCCCCCTGTATGTTGCCGAACATTTTTTTTCTCAAGGTGGATTTTTTGTGGCGGATTATTTTTTTCCTGTAGGTAGTGTTTTTTATTTCTTTAATGTGGAGAATTTGGTGTTTTTTTAAGGGGTGGATTTTTTTTCCTTTAGGTACTAGTTTTTTTTCCTCAATGTAGAGAATTTTTTCCCTTTTATGTTGCCGAACATTTTCCCCTCAATGTGAAGTTTTATGGATTTTTTTTTTAGGTGGATTTTTTTCCCCCTGTAAATTGCAGACCATTTTTTTCCCCAATGTGGATTTTTTTTTAGTGCCAGTTTTTTTTCTTTTAGATAGCTAATTTTTATTTACCTCAATGTGGAGAATATTTTTGGTAGGTAGTGGATTTGTATTTCTTCAATGTGGAGAATTGTTGTTTTTTTAGTGTCGGATTTTTTTCCCTCAATGTGGAGAATTTTTTTTAGGGGCACATTTTTTTTAGTGGCACATTTTCCCCCCCCTCAATGTGGAAAATATTTCCTTAAAGTTGCTGAACATTTTTTTTTACTCAATGTAAAAAAAAAAAATTTGGTGGATTTTTTGTTTCCTGTAGGTAGTCAATTTTTTCCCCCTCAATGTGGAGAATTTTTCCTTTAGGTTGCCAAACATTTTTTTCCCTCAATGTAAACATTTTTTTTTATCTCAATGAGGATTTTTTTTTTGTGGTGGATATTTTTTTTCCTGTAGGTAGTCGTTTTTTTTTTTTCGATGTGGAGAATTTATTATTATTTTTTTTTAGTGGTGGATATTTTTTTTAGTAGTGGATTTTTTTCCCTCAATGTGGAGAATTTTTCCTTTAGGTTGCCAAACAGTTTTTTCCCCTCAATGTAAAAATTTTTTTGTGTTGGATATTTTGTTTCCTGTATGTAGTGGATTTCTTTTCTTAAATGTGGAGATTTTGTTTTTTTTTTAGTGGTGGATTTTTTCCCCCCTCAATGTGGAGGATTTTTTGTTTCCTGTACATTGCTGAAGGTAGCAGTTTTTTCCCCCTCTCAATGTGGAGAATTAAAAAAAATATTTGAATGGTGGCTTTTTTTTCCCCTCAATGTGGAACAATTTCTTTATTTTGTGGCAGAAACAGACTTCCATAGATAAATGTGTGTACTTTAGTCAGTAATTTGTAATATGACACTCAGTATTTATTTAGTGGGTTTCTGATTGCTGGTGTTCATAAGAATACGATTTAAAACTGCCTGCATGAGCACATAGACTCAGCTTATTCAACCAGCAAATCCATTCACATGCTGACAACAGTGTGAAGCTTTTCTCACTCAATACATACATTAAAAGTTCAGCTACGTTCCTCCACCACTGCTATATACTTTGGATTGGAAGTTAAATCCAGAATTCTGTAGAGTGCCATCAGCGTCTATGCAACATCCAAGAAATAATGATCCTACACACATCATTTACATAATTCCCACCTCAAACCACAACCTTTAGCTCACTCTTTTGCTCTCAAACCTATAACAACTTCATAAGTGAAACTTAATAACAATTATTGCAGTGGGGTCGGTCATGCTGCTCCATGGGCTTACAGAATGGGGTTGCTTGCAGATGCCACTCACTTAGCTATGGGTGAAAAATGGGTCATAGGTCAAAGCGACTCAATGGAAACGTAGCACAGACAATGTGTGAGACCCACACAAGGGAACAAAAGTGGCCCGATCTGTTTACCACAAACATGCAAAGTAAGAGGCAAAGGACCTTTTCATGCTGGCTCATCATTATGGAGTCTGAGGCTATACATGAGATACCCCAGGCCACCCCAGGCCACACACAACAGCATATAGGGGTGTGAACGCATTGGGTGCTTTTTGTATGATGAGTGGGAATGCTATTTGTTTATGCACCAGTGCTCTCTAATAGAATTCCATCCAAATTGGAATGCCTGAGCATTCAGGAGCTTTCCGCCAATGCCAGGCGCTCTGCCGTTCTACCAGTTCACTCTTAATTCGGAGCGAGCAGATGAAGTATGAGCATCTTCTTGGGAACTTTTTCTGTTTGCTATTAAAATTTCTGTCTGTCTTAATCGCAATAAAGTTAAGTTATGAAGAATGAGAGGGCGTGCATTATTGTGAATAAGAGACGTGACGTGTAGCAGGGTGCTGTTACATTTACATCTTTTACATTACATTATATTCATGCTGTTAAATTACATCTTTCCCATGATTTATTTACAATAATACACAACCTTGAGTGCCTTTTTGCTTTTATAGGACGGTTCTTAAACATCTATCCATCCATTATCTTTCGCTTTATCCTCTACTAGGGTCGTGGTGGTGGTGGTGGTGGGGGGGGGGGCAGGGTTCCCCATGCCCATCCAGGGTAGAACGTTTCGGGCGCTGGGCAGATACACCCAGGACAGGGCGCCAATCTTCAATCACTCACACAGACCCACTCTATATGGGGCAATTTGGAGAATTCAATTGACCTTGATCCATGTTTTTGGACTGTGTTTTTAAACCGGAAATCCCTAGTACTGAGAGGCGAACGTGCTAACCACTAAGCCATCGTGCCACCTGGTTCTTAAACAATATAATACAAATAACAAGGTTTAAATTCATAAATGGGTTTATTTTAAACTGGTCTTCTGTGAGGCGGCACAGTGACTTAGTGATTAGCATGTTCTCCTCTCAGCACTAGGGATTCGCGGTTCAAATCCCAATCTGGGTGGAGTTTCCATGTCCTCCCCATGTCCCCATGGACAGATTGGGATTCAAACCTTGTCCTCTGGGTTCTCTGGTTTTCTCCCACAGTCCAAAAACATGAATCAAGATTAAGTGAATTCTCCAAATTGCCCCATATAGAGTGTGTTTGTGTGAGTAAGTGTGTGCCAAGCGATAGATTGGTGTCCTGTCCTGGGTGTATCTGCCCAGCGCCTGAAACATTCTCCCCTGGATGGGCATGGGGAACCCCACCGCGACCCTAATAGAGGATAAAGCGGAAGATGATGGATGGATGGATGGATGGCCTTCCGCAGTGTGATCTAGTGATGGTGTGATGCTGGGTCCGTGAGTGCAATGTAGAAACAAAACCAAAAGCATACAGCACACCGGCTTAAATGAGGAGCACACGCCACAAGTTTACTATCACAAACGACCTTCAATTAACGCAAGCTGACCATCCCAGAGCGCCGTATACAGGGCTGCCCATCACCCTGGACCCGTGAGCTCACTTTACTCAGTGTGTGTGTGTGTGTTTCACTGCATGGATGGGTTAAATGTGGAGGACCAATTCCTCAAAAGAGGTCACTTTATAATGACCCTGGCCTAAATTTAAATGTAAGAAGATGCATGTTAAAGTAGTGCAAGTGCAATATTATAAATATTAAACCTCTTAGTAAAAAAACTTTGCTTTTAACTCTGGGGCATTCATTCATTATCTCCCACTTTATCCTCTATTAGGGTCGTGGTGGGGTTCCCCATGCCCATCCAGGGGAGAACGTCTCGGGCGCTGGGCAGATAGACCCAGGACAGGGCGCCAATCCATCGCTAGGCACACACTCCCACAGACACACTCCATATGGGGCAATTTTTGAGAATTCAATTGACTTGATCCATGTTTTTGGACTGTGGGAGGAAACCGGAGAACCCGAAGGAAACCCACGCTGACACGGGAGAACATGGAAACTCCACCCAGATGGGGATTCGAACCGGGAATCCCTAGTGCTGAGAGGAGAACGTGCTAACTACTAAACCACCGTGCCGCCTAACTCTGGGGATAAGAGGAGCTGGCTGTGGTTTGCAGTATTATAGTGGGCTTCAGGGTCCATCTAGTGGTGAAAAGTAAGTACACTTTGGGTCAATCATACATCTTCAACGATCTGAATTCAGATATAAATAAAGAACAACATACCACACAGTGACATTCGATGCTCTATGTATAGTTAAATGAAATTCTTTTAAATGTATATATTATATATATATCACCCGTGAGATTTTAATCTTTGTAGCAAACATTTGAAAAATCATTCCTTTAATTTTACCTTAAATTCAACAAGACTGAATTTCAGTTTTATTCCAAATTATTCATTCATTCATTCATTCATTCATTCATTATCTCCCGCTTTATCCTCTATTAGGGTCGCGATGGGGTTCCTCATGCCCATCCAGGGAAGAACGTTTCGGGCGCTGGGCAGATAGACCCAGGACAGGGCGCCAATCCATCGCTGGGCTATTCCAAATTAGATTTCTTTAATTGTTTTGAAAATGCATTTTATTATTGCGTTCTTATTATTTGTATGATTTGAACAGTATTAAAATGTACAGAGGGCGGCACGCGTGGCTTAGTGGTTAGCACGTTCTCCTCTCAGCGTTAGGGATTCCCGGTTCGAATCCCCATCTGGGTGGAGTTTCCATGTTCTCCCCGTGTCCGCGTGGGTTTCCTCCGGGTTCTCCGGTTTCCTCCCACAGTCCAAAAACATGGGTCAAGGTGAATTGAATTCTCCAAATTGCCCCATATAGAGTGTGTCTGTGTGGGTGAGTGTGTGCCCAGCGATAGATTGGCGCCCTGTCCTGGGTCTGTCTGCCCAGCGCCCGAGATGTTCTCCCCTGGATGGGCATGGGGAACCCCACCGCGACCCTAATAGAGGATAAAGCGGGAGATAATAAATGAATGAAGGTTTTTTGCTTGACTTCTACACATCTGTTTGAAACAAAACATAACAATAACTTAGGTTTTATTACTCTGTTCAGACTGTTTTTCTGCATCAGCATTTGTGCATCAAAGTTTAGGTTTTTCTAGTTAAAAATGACCTCTTTTTGCTATTTCTTTCATCCTAAATCTGTAATCCTTTTTTTGGACTTTGCTGTTGTTGTTCCCTTAATGCATATTTATTCTGCTTGCTTTATTAATTATCAAAATGAAACCCCATGATATTCAAATACCTCCATGAACTAATAATCTTTCAATATTTTTGCTTTGTTTCTTTGCTTTAAAACGTCTTTCTTGTTGATGTGACTGCTAATTAATCTCATATGTGGCATTTCCGCACTTTGTGGGCAGGCAGGCTATTTAAATCTGGTAAGTATTGCTTTTGAAAAACTTTGCTAAGCGATGAGATGCCTGGATATTTGTTGTCACAGCCTGCAGTGTTTCCTGTGGTGCTGTAACTCTCTGTTTGGATTTGCGATCATTTATTCCATGGCTGGCTCAAGTGTTCATTAAGGCTTTATAGGCTCAGTATCAACAGTAAGCTGAATCAGCTAAAAATATAAATAAGATTTAAGATATTCAGGCGGCACGGTGGCTTAGTGGTTAGCATGTTCTCCTCTCAGCACTAGGTGCTGTACAAAAATCTAAAAACCAATCAAAAATACAAAAATCTAATTTTGTAAATTGATTGGTTCAAGAATTCATTTTTTATATTATTATATTAGGCGGCATGGTGGCTTAGTGGTTAGCATGTTCTCCTCTCAGCACAAGGGATTCCCGGTTCGAATCCCCATCTGGGTGGAGTTTTCATGTTCTCCCCGTGTCCGTGTGGGTTTCTTCTTCAAAAGCACAGTATGAGGCTGACAGGATATGATGTCAATAGACCAGGCGCTTTAATAAACTGGTGGACAGTACATGGTGGACAGTACATAAAGAAACAGTAAATTAATACATATTGGTTACTCCAGGCATGTTCTCCTTTCAGCACTAGGGATTCCCGGTTCAAATCCCAATCTGGGTGGAGTTTCCATGTTCTCCCCGTGTCCACGTGGGTTTCCTCCGGGTTCTCCGGTTTCCTCCCACAGTCCAAAAACGTGGATCAAGTCAATTGAGTTCTCCAAATTGCGTCTGTGTGAGTGAGTGCCCAGCGATAGATTGGTGCCCTGTCCTGGGTGTATCTGCCCAGCGCCCGAGACGTTCTCCCCTGGATGGGCATGGGGAACCCCATCACGACCCTAATAGAGGATAAAGCGTGAGATAATGAATGAATGAATATTATATTATAATATAATATATTATAAAACACACAATATTTTAAAATTTTAAATTTTTTAAAATTACAGATTATATATCTAAATTAACAGATATCACATACTGTACATATGCCACTTTACTTTCACTTTATTGTGTATTTTTAGTACGTTTAGTTTCATTTTACTGCGCTTATTAGCAATTTCTTAATTTCCCTTTTTGTATATATAAACACGACTAATGAAGAACCTGTAAAATCTGCAATTTCCCTCCGGGAATTAATAAATTGTTCTGATTCTGATTCTCTTCCACTTGGTTTGTTTCAGGCGCTGGGGAGATACCCCCACAAGAGGACGCCAATCCATTGCTGGGCATACACAAACACAATACATAGGACAATTTGAAACAACCAACGCACCTTGAAGCCATGTTTTTGGACTGTGGAAGGAAAGCTTTGGACCCGGGGGAAACCCACACGGACACGGGGAGAACATGGAAACTCCACCCAGATTGGGATTCAAACCACCCAGATTGAGAATCCAGCAACGAGAGGAAAACATGTTAACCACTAAACCCCCGTACGGCCTTACTTCAGTCTTATACCGATATATATATATATATCTCATCAGATAAACAGAGGTAGATGAACACCACTTAGATTGGGATTCGAACCTGAATCCCAGAGCTGAGAGGCGAACGAGCAAAAAAATTTTTTTTTATTAATTTAAACCTCCCACATTTTCAAGTGACCTCAGAATATAAATAAAAACTCAGAAAAACACTCTACATGTCTGCTCACAAGGTACAATAAATGCATTTTTTATTCTTATAATTGTATTAATAATAATAAAAAAAAAGCTTTCACTGTGGCACATGTTCTCCTCTCAGCGCTGGGGATTCCCGGTTCGAATCCCAATCTGGGTGGAGTTTCCATGTTCTCCCCGTGTCCGCATGGGTTTTCTCCGGGTTCTCCGGTTTCCTCCCACAGTCCAAAAGCATGGATCAAGGTCAATTCCATTCATCCATCCATTATCTTCCGCTTTATCCTCTATTAGGGTCGGGGGTGGGTACCCCATGCCCATCCAGGGGAGAACATTTCAGGTGCTGGGCAGATACACCCAGGACAGGGCGCCAATCCATCGCTGGGCACACACTCACTCACACAGAAACTCTCTATATGGGGCAATTTGGAGAATTCAATAGACTTGATCCATGTTTTTGGACTGTGGGAGGAAACCTGAGTACCCGGAGGAAACCCACGCGGACAAGAACATGGAAACTCGACCCAGATGGGGATTCGAACCGGGAATCCCTAGTGCTGAGAGGAGAACGTGCTAACCACTAAGCCACCATGCCACCCCTGGATCAAGGTCAATTGAAGTCTCCAAATAGGCCCCATATAGAGTGTGTGTGTGCCCAGCGATATATTGGTGCCCAGTGCCCGAAACGTTCTCCCCTGGATGGGCATGGTGACCCTAATAGAGGATAAAGCGGGAGATAATGGATGGATGGATGAATAACACATACATAATTCAACTGTCAACACATTGATGAAATGTATATTAGCTAGTGTAGCTATGTTGAATAACTGTACAAATATCATCACGTATCTTTTGTTTTCACAGAATTAAAAGCAGGGCAGCCAGCTATTCATTTTCCCGTCGCCCCACAAGCTAACCAACAAGAATAACATTATTCCCGTCTCGGATTAAAACTCAGTTTGAGGTTGTGTGAGTTACAGAAGCCAGAGGTAAAAAAAAAAAAACACAAATAATGTAATCCAGATCTGTTCTGAAGCGTTCAAAAAAGATTTTTGTGACTTTCTGAGCCCCGAAAGCTAGTAGCAGCTGGGTCAACGACCAACAAATCCCCCAGAGAGGAACTCTGCTGAGTCGGCTGCTTTTGTCCCAGGCCCTGAATGCTGCCACAATCGATTCTGAAAACACAGCCACTGAGTTGAACTTTAACCAGAAACAGCTGCCGAGTCGCAGAGCAGCATTTAGTAAATCTCTGGAGTTAATGATGCCACGAGAACCAGATCCGAAACTTCCCTGAACGTTCAGGAAAGGAAAACCGGTGTTTGACATCAAATCCAATACATCACCCAATTTCTGCTCTTTTTGTTCCCGCTGCGCCGATGCCATTCAAGAACTCCAGAAACGGACCAGATTAGAACCTTTCTTAATTCCCTTTAACCAACACCATGATAAACAGTGACTTCAAAAGCACAGTATGAGGCTGACAGGATGTGATGTCAATACACCAGGCTCTTTAATAAACTAGACATGAGAAGGTGGACAGTACATTAAGGAACATTAAATTAATACATAATGGTTACTCCAGGCATGTTCTCCTCTCAGCGCTAGGGATTCCCAGTTCGAATCCCAATCTGGGTGGAGTTTCCATGTTCTCCCCGTGTCCACGTGGGTTTCCTCCGGGTTCTCTGGTTTCCTCCGACAATCCAAAAACATGGATCAAGTCATTCATTCATTCATTCATTATCTCCCGCTTTATCCTCTATTAGGGTCGCGGTGGGGTTCCCCATGCCCATCCAGGGGAGAACGTCTCGGGCGCTGGGCAGATAGACCCAGGACAGGGCGCCAATCCATCGCTGGGCACACACTCACTCACACAGACACACTCTATATGGGGCAATTTAGAGAACTCAATTAACTTGATCCATGTTTTTGGACTGTGGGAGGAAACCGGAGAACCCGGAGAAAACCCACACGGACAAGGGGAGAACATGGAAACTCCACCCAGTTGGGGATTCGAACCAGGAATCCCTAGTGCTGAGAGGCGAACGTGCTAACCACTATGCCACCGTGCCGCCTGGATCAAGTCAATTCTCCAAAATTGCCCCATATAGAGTGTGTCTGTGTGAGTGAGTGTGTGCCCAGTGATAGGTTGGCACCCTGTCCTGGGTGTATCTGCCCAGCACCCGAAACGTTCTCCGCTGGATGGGCATGGGGAACCCCCAGCGACCCTAATAGAGGATAAAGTGGAAGATAATGGATGAAGGGTTACTACCAATCAGTGCTGGGTATCCAGGTTTGAATCCCAAACTTTGATGGAGTTTGTATGTTCTCCTCGTGTCTGTGTAGGCTTTCTCCAGGTTTTCTGGAATCCTTCAATAGTCCAAATACATGAATGCAACGTGAATTGACTGCTCTTAATTGCCCCTATCTAAATTACCCCGGGTGACATGGTGGCTTAGGGGTTAACATGTTCTCTCCTCTGCACTGGGGATCCAGGTTTGAATCCCACAGTCTAAAAACATGGATTCAAGGTGAATTGGCTGCTTTAAATTGCCCCTGGGTAGCTTTGTGATTAGAATATTCGCCTCTCAGCGCTGGCGTGGTTTCTGGGTGGTTTCCATGTTCTCTCCATGCCGCTCCATAGAAAATGTTCTCATATCAGCATGGGTTTTTATCTGGCTTCTCCTATTTCATCCCACAGTCCAAAACATGGATTCAAGGTAAATTCCATCCATCCATTTATTCATTATCTTCCGCTTTATCCTCTATTAGGGTCGCGGTGTGGTTCCCCATGCCCATCCGGAGGAGAATGTTTCGGGCGCTGGGCAGATACACCTAGGACAGGACACCAATCTATCACTGGGCACACACTCACACACACAGACACACTCTATAGGGGGCAATTTGGAGAACTCAATTGACTTGATCCATGTTTTTGGACTGTGGGAGGAAACCGGAGAACCCGGAGGAAACCCACACAGACACGGAGAGAGCATGGAAGCTCCACCCAGATGGGGATTCGAAGCAGGAATCCCAGTGCTGAGAGGAGAACATGCTAACCACTAAGCCACCTTGCCGCCCTCAAGGTAAATTGAATGCTCTAAATTGCCCCATATAGAGTGTGTTTGTGTGTGAGTGAGTGAGTGTGTTCAGTGATAGATTGGCGACCTATTCTGGATGTATTTGCCAGTTGCCCGAAACGTTCTCCCCTGGATGGGCGTGGGCATGGGAACCCCTACCCCAATAGAGGATTAAGTGGAAAATAATGAGATTGGATTTAATTCAAAAGTATAAAAAACAATATTTACTGCATAAACGCTGTTCAGCTACTTATATATTCATACATCCGATTTTCTACGCCTGTTTGTTTTTAGGAAAAGAGCCTGTAAGTAGTAATTTAAAGTGTTAGCTTAATGCATTAATGTACAGTAAAGTCTCAAAACATAAAGAATTATCATATGGCACCATGTATTATTGCTTATTTTCTCCAGTTAAATCATTATTTTACTATTATTTAGTATTTTCTATTTGGAAATTGTTCAGTGATTGCAGTTCCTTTAAGCAACACTAGACGGCAGACTTGTAAATAATTCAGAGAAATTCTTGTCACGTAATGCCATGGGGAAAAAAAAAAAAAATATATATATATATGTGTGTGTGTAGTGTGTGTGTGTGTGTGTATATATATATATATATATATATATATATATATATATATATATATATATATATATATATATATATATATATATATATATATATATACACACTATATAACTCAGATTGCTACAGGAGCCTTATCAAATCCCTGTATATATGAATGACATTTAACTGTAAATACACTTATGGAATAGCTTCATTCATTCATTATCTCCTGCTTTATCCTCTATTAGGGTCGCGGTGGGGTTCCCCATGCCCATCCAGGGGAGAACGTCTCGGGCACTGAAATTGCTGCCACGGTGGATTAGTGTTTAGCACGTTCTCCTCTCAGCACTAGGGATTCCCGGTTCGAATCCCCATCTGGGTGGAGTTTCCATGTTCTCCCCGTGTCCACGTGGGTTTCCTCCGGGTTCTCCGGTTTCCTCCCACAGTCCAAAAACATGGATCAAGTCCATTGAATTCTCCAAATTGCCCCATATAGAGTGAGTTTGTGTGAGTGAGTGTGTGCCCAGCGATAGATTGGCACCCTGTTCTGGGTGTCTCTGCCCAATGTCCGAAACCTTCTCCCCTGGATGGGCATGGGGAACCCCTAGTACATTATTAAGCGTGAAATAATGAATGAATGAAAATGTGTGTTGTGTCAGTTTGTTGGTTGTTGTTCAGGTTGTTGGTCAGTTTGTTGGTTGTTGTTCAGGTTATTGGTCAGTTTGTTGGTTGTTGTTCAGGTTGTTTATTATTGGTCAGTTTGTTGGTTGTTGTTCAGATTGTTGGTCAGTTTGTTGGTTGTTGTTCAGGTTATTGTTCAGGTTGTTGGTCAGTTTGTTAGTTGTTGTTCAGGTTGTTGGTTGTTGGTCAAGTTTTTGGTCAGTTTGTTGGCTGTTGGTCAGTTTGTTGGCTGTTGGTCAGTTTGTTGGTTGTTGTTCAGGTTGTTGGCTGTTGGTCAGTTTGTTGACTGTTGGTCAGTTTGTTGGTTGTTGTTCAGGTTGTTGGCTGTTGGTCAGTTTGTTGGTTGTTGTTCAGGTTGTTGGTCAGTTTGTTGGTTATTGTTCAGGTTGTTGGTTGTTGGTCAGTTTGTTGTTCAGGTTGTTGGTCAGTTTGTTGGTTGTTATTCAGGTTGTAGGTTGTCAGTCAGTGGTGCACCTGTGTTTTGTCAGAAATGTACCTTAACACACCTCATTTTGAAACCACCACGCCACCATTAGTGTACATATATTCACAAGCTTGTTGCTATTTAAATGGCACAGACGTACGGTGTGAAAATAGACTGTCGGCGAAGTGTAAGATGGCAAGGAGCATCGTGACGTACCTTACGCAGGGTATAATATTGGGTCCTTAATCTTCATGTGGTTTCTGTGGAGCTAGATGAAGGACAATACCAGCTTGGTCGACGTTGCCCTTTTGTTTGATGAATATTCTTGGCCTTTATTTTCAGTGAACTTGCTTTTTTTTTAGCAGTGGGCTCATGCGATGGTGATGAGATGCCCTCATTTTCACATCCTCTTAAATGTATCCTGCAAATTATCCTTTTATATTATGTTTTATTTAACTTTTAGAAAGACAGAGCGGCCTCTTTGTTGCCTAGAATCATATTTATTTTTTGTACAGGGGCAGCATTCTCTTCTAATGAAATACACCGGCTTTAAAGACTGCAGGACGATCAATAGACCTCTTAAAGACATCTTAACAAGACTTACATTTTCTTAAAGGTTTTCTGTACTATTTCTGACAGGTGATCGATTCTAATCATTACAATGGACATTCAGCTCACTATAACATATAAGAATGGATTTCGGGGTCGATTGCACCTAAACAATTAATTCCACCAGAACTGAATCATTGGGTTTGTAGTCTTCATTTCTGAGGTTCAAATATTTGTTTTTATTGAAATACTGTAAGTGATTCATACAGGAGTGGTTGGCACGTTCTCCTCTCAGTGCTGGGGATCCATGTTCGAATCACAACCTGCGTTGAGTTTCCATGTTCTCACCATGTCCGTGTAGGTTCACTCTGGGGCCTCCGGTTTCCTCCCACAGTCCAAAAACATTGATTTAAGGTAATGCTCCAAATTGCCCCATGTAGTGTGTGTGTGAGAGTGAGGATGTGTTCCCAGTGAAAGATTGGCGCCCTGTCCTGGGTGTATCTGTCCAGCACCGGAACCATTCTCCCCTGAATGGGCATGAAGTATCTCTAGTACATCATTAAGCGCAAGATAATGTTTTCGATTTCAGGGTCGATTGCACCTAATCAATTAATTCCACCAGAACTGAATCATTGGGTTTGTAGTCTTCATTTCTGAGGTTCAAATATTTGTTTTTATTGAAATACTGTATGATATTCATTTAAGATGAAAATATTTTTTGACTTTGCCTTACCCCTCCAAAAAACCTTGAAAAGGAATGCTACCTTGTGTTGTGAGAACCAAGGCTCAATGGAGAACCCATCCTCCTTAGTTGTTAGCATGTTCACCTTTCAGGAGGATTCCCGGTTTGAATCCCAATCTGAGTGGAGTTTCCATGTTCCACTCACCGTCTGCGTTTGTTTCCTCCGGGTTCTCTGGTTTCCTCCCACAGTCCAAAAACATGAATTGAAGGAAAATTGAATGCTCTAAATTGCCCCATGTAGAGCTGGTGTGTGAGTGAGTGGATCCAGTGATAGTGTATCTGCCCAGCTCCCAAAACGTTTTCCTCTGGATGGGCATGGGGAACCCCCCAGGGACACTAGTAGAAGATAATGGATGGATTTTCTTTTGCTTTAGAAGCGCTATTAAAAATTATACTCTATTCTTAGTATATATATATATGGGCGGCACGGTGGCTTAGTGGTTAGCACGTTCGCCTCTCAGCGCTAGGGATTCCCGGTTCGAATCCCCTTCTGGGTGGAGTTTCGATGTTCTCCCAATGTCTGCGTGGGTTTCCTCCGGGTTCTCTGGTTTCCTCCCACAGTCCAAAAACATGGATCAAGTCAATTGAATTCTCAAAAATTGCCCCATATAGAGTGTGTTTGAGTGAGTGTGAGTGTGCCCAGCGATGGATTGGCGCCCTGTCCTGGGTGTATCTGCCCAGCGCCCGAGACGTTCTCCCCTGGATGGGCATGGGGAACCCCACCGTAACCCTAATAGAGGATAAAGCGGGAGATAATGAATGAATATATATATATATATATATATATATATATTATATATATATATATATATATACATAAATATATATATAAATAAATATATATAAATATATATATATATAAATAAATAAAAAAACATTTATTCCATCCAGGGGAGAACGTTTCGGGGGCTGGGCAGATACACCCAGGACAGGGCGCCAATCTATCACTGGGCACACACTCACTCACACAGACACACTCTATATGGGGCAATTTGGAGAATTTAATTGACCTTGATCCATGTTTTTGGACTGTGGGAGGAAACCAAAGAACCTGGAGGAAACCCACACGGACACGGGGAGAACATGGAAACTCCATCCAGATTGGGATTCAAACCTGAATCCCCCTGAAAGGAGAACATGCTAACCACTACACCACCGTGCCACCCCCAACCAGAGATCAATAAAGTATTCTGATTCTGACATTAACTGCACAGCGAGTTCTGTAAACAGATAATGCATTTAAAGATATGAACAGATAGAACATCACACAGTGCAAATATATAGACGCAAACTTAATAAACATTTTTGAAAACCTGGTCGATGCAGTGACGGGAACTACGGAATGCTCTGTAGGACTGAATCGTCATTCATTTCAGGTTTTTGCTGGAACCAAATTTTGCAGATGGCAGATAATCCGAAATCCTCAGTCCTATAAAAGCAGGATTTATCTCCCGCCGTTATAGCAACATCTGCCGAGGACGCAGAGCAGGCGAGTGCCGAGACACACAGAGAAAATAACATACAACCTGTTTTTTCATAAAGATAAGGGTAAGTCTCTTCGAAAATATAATTTGGAGTTTTCTGTGTTGATCAGATGACAACATTGCTTTTATTCTGAAAAGCATTTGAATCTTTCAAAAACGTTAATCAGAAAAGACCTTTTCTTCAGCATGATATGGTTTTAGAATAAAAAAAGACTTATAAAGCATTAAAAAACTTCAAATAATGTCTGAATCCATATGGCATGAGCTTGCAAAAACAAAATACATCCTTTTGTGGCACTCCTATTGTTTATTTCTATCACAGTCATATTCCATCCATTATCTCGCGCTTTATCCTCTATTAGGGTCGCGGTGGGGTTCCCCATGCCCATCCAGGGGAGAGCGTTTCGGGCGCTGGGCAGATAGACCCAGGACAGGGCGCTAATCTATCGCTGGGCACACACTCACTCACTCAGACACACTCTATATGGGGCAATTTGGAGAGTTCATTTGACTTGATCCATGTTTTTGGACTGTGGGAGGAAACCGGAGAACCCAGAGGAAACCCACGCAGACACGGGGAGAACATGGAAACTCCACCCAGATTGGGATTCGAACCGGGAATCCCTAGCGCTGAGAGGAGAACATGCCAACCACTAAGCCGCCCTATCACAGTCATATTAAATCCCTAAATCTTAAACCTGTTTGTCGTAGTGTTTTTATAAAGTGATTCATTTTTAAACATAGAGGGGGCGGCATGGTAGATTAGTGATTAGCATGTTCTCCTCTCAGCATGTTCTCCCAATCTGGGTGGAGTTTCCATGTTCTCCCCGTGTCTGCGCGGGCTTCCTCCATGTTTTCCCATTTTCCTCCCAACATTCAAAAAGATGGTTTAAAGGTAAATTAAATGCTCTAAATTGCCCCATATAGTGTGTATCTGTGTGGGTAAATGTGCCCAGTGATAGATTGTTACCCTGTCCTGGGTGTATCTGCCCAGCACCCGAAATGTTCTCCCCTGAATGGGTATGGGGAACCTGCCCCCCTCCACCGTGACCCTAGTAGAGAATTCAGTAGTGGTTAGCATGTTCTCCTCTCAGCACTGGGGATTCAGGTTTGAATCCCAATCTGGGTGATGTTTCAATGTTCTCCCCGTGTCCGTGTGGGTTTCTGCGCACTGTCCAAAACATGGATTAAAGGCAAATTGAATGCTCTTAACTGCCCCATATAGTGTGTATTGGTGTGTGTGTGTGTGTATGTGTGAGTGAGTGTGCCCAGCAGCCGAAATGTTGTCCCCTGGATGAGCATGGGGAACCCCCTCTTTGACCCTAGTAGAGGATTAAGTGGAACATAATGAATGAACATTTACAAAGATAGTCTATAAGGCTAATTTGTACGGCCAGACTTTCTGATGATGTCATATGCCTATAAATAAGTTACTAAATTATCCAATCAATTGATTAGTACCATTAAATAATCACTAATTACAGAAATGAAATAAGACATGTCCCTCATTAAATATGTAAATGCAATCAGGTTCTAATTCAGCTCCAGCTAAAGCCGCTCTCTCTAGTTAAAATGCCACCAGCTTTAACTTTTAACATAAAAAGTCATATTATTAATTTTAAGGGTCTTACACAGGCAGCTTGTCAGTGCTATGGCCCTGTATTTGTTTTTATTCTTATGATCATTTATTACTATTTAGGATTGAGGGTAACTGTGGCCTTCTTCCCATGTGCAGTACTTATCTCATCTTATTAGCTTTCTTAATTCTATGTCAGGTACTAGGGTTCCTCATGCCCATCCAAGGGAGCATGTTTCAAGAGCTGGTCAGATATACCCAGAGAACCCACACACTCTATAGGGGCAATTTAGAGCAGCCAATTGATTTTGAATCCATGTTTTTGGACTGTGGAAGAAACCCCGAGAACCTGGAGAGAATCCAGAGTTATACACTTACATGTGGAGAACATGGAATCTCCACTCAGATTGGGATTTGAACCTGGATGCCCAGCGCTGAGAGGCGGACGCGGCATGGTGGTGCGTTTTACCATCTACAAATGGTCTTTAATGTAAACTATGCAAAATGATGTACACTACGTAGGATCTATCCATCCATCCATTATATTTTGCTTTATCCTATATTAGGGTCACGGGGGGGTTCCCCATGCCCATCCAGGGGAGAACGTTTCGGGGGCTGGGCAGATACACCCAGGACAGGGCGCCAATCTATCGCTGGGCACACACTCACACATACACACTGTATATGGGGCAATTTGGAGAACTCAATTGACTCGATCCATGTTTTTGGACTGTGGGAGGAAACCGGAGAACCCGGAGGAAACCCACGCGGACACGTAGAGAACATGGAAACCCACCTAGATTGGGATTCAAACCCGGAATCCCTAGTGCTGAGAGGAGAACATGCCAACCACTAAACCACCGTGCCACCACGAGCTTCAATTTTAAGGTAATTGAGATTAAAAAGTCAGAATTTTAAGATAAAAAGTCAGAATTTTGAGATTAAAAATCACCTAATTGAGATGAAAAGACAGAATTTTGAGATTAAAAAGTCTGAATTCTGAGATAAATCAGAATTTTGAGATTAAAAGTCAGAATTTTGATATTTTGATAAGTAAATTAGAATTCTGAGATGATTTTTCTTCATAGTGGCCAAAACGAGCTTCCATGACTTAAAACTGCAAAAGCAGCAAAAAAAAACAAATCTCTCTACAGTATAATTTTACTCTGTACAATGAGGCGGAATACACAAGGCCATGAAACTCTTGTTTTCTATTAAATATGCTGCGGAAAATTTATGCCACTAATCACATTTTCATACGAGCATATGTATTTGCCCAATATCATTCTGAGATAGTCATAATTATTTGATGCCCATACACATAAGTAAACATAATCTGGAGGGTACAGTTAGCATTTCTTTTGATGGTCTTGTTAAACCGCAGTGTCAGTCTCTCATGTCTAGCAGCAATGAAAATGCTTGCTGAACGAAATTTGCAGGCAATCTTCGGAAAGTGAATATTAAACTCCAAGGCCCTCACTGGCTGAGGAAATCAAATGAAGAAAGCACGACTGGTCTTAGCAAATGGTGTCATCAAACTTAATTTAATAAAGCTATGAAATGTTCTTGAATAATGGCATTGATTTTGAGATATTTTATTGGCATATAGTTCATGTTTATGACCACTTTAAAGATTAGCACTAAAGTTTTATTTATAATTAGCACTAATTAAAAATCCAATACTGTAGGTATTAGCATTGGGTCATCTCAAGCGTTGGGTCATCTCAATGTGTAACGAAAAGAGTTTATTTTAATTATATTAATCATTTTTCTTTGTGTTTGGTATTTTTGGTAATTACTGAATGTTAATTATTGTCTTTAGTTGTTCAGTTCAGCGGCATGGTGGCTTAGTGGTTAGCACGTTCGCCTCTCAGCGCTAGGGGTTCCCGGTTCGAATCCCCATCTGGGTGGAGTTCCCATGTTCTCCCCGTGTCTGCGTGGGTTTCCTCTGGGTTCTTCGGTTTCCTCCCACAGTCCAAAAACATGGATCAAGTCAATTGAATTCTCCCAATTGCCTCATATAGAGTGTGTCTGTGTGAGTGAGTGTGTGTCCAGTGATAGATTGGCGTCCTGTCCTGGGTGTATCTGCCCACCGCCCGAAACGTTCTCCCCTGGATGGGCATGGGGAACCCCACCGCAACCCTAATAGAGGATAAAGCGGGAGATAATGAATGAATGAATGTTTTTGGTATATCATTAAGTGTGTGTGTGTGTGTGTGTGTGTGTGTGTGTGTGTGGAGGGGGGTGTTTCCCATGTTTTAGGCTCTGGGCCATGTTTTAATGTTTTAGGCTCTGGGCAGATACACCCAGGACAGGACGCCACTCTATCACTGGACACACTCTCACTCACAAAGACATACACTCACACTCTATATGGAGCAATTTGGAGAATTCAATTCACCTTGATCCATTTTTTTGGACTGTGAGAGTAAAGCGGAGAACCAGGAGGACTCGTGAAGAACATGGAAACTCCACCCAGATTGGGATTCGAACCGGGAATCCCTAGTACTGAGGGGAGAACATGCTAACCAGCATTAAAACCTTTTTAGCACCAGCCTGCACCTTTTAAACTTTGTCTTTAAATCCTGCATGGTATAATAGTTGATCTTGAATATAAATGTAAGGGCAAAAGAATATTAGTTTGGAACAATCTGTGGCATTTTAGAGTGACCTTTTGCTGACCAGTCTAAAACACACCTGTGCACCGATCCCACTGTCCAATCAGCATCTTCATATCCCATCCCTGTGAGGTGGATAAAGAAGTGTTGCTAACAGATTTAGTGATTTGTGAACTTTCATTCATTCATTATCTTCTGCTTAGTTCTCTACTAGGGTCGGGGGTGCCAATTGCCATCTGTGGAAGAACGATTAGGATGCTGGGCAGATACACCCAGGACAGGGTGCCAATCTATTACTGGGCACACACAATCACACTCTATATGGAGCAATTTAGAGCATTCCATTTTTTTAACGTCAATTAATGAAGAGCGAGAAAAATGTGAAAGGATTGGGAAATATCCAGTCTCATTTGTTCAAAAAATGTTGCCTAAAGCTGTGCCCTGCTGCTTTATTTGAAATAGAAGTTAATCCATCTATCCATTATCTTCCGCTTTATCCTCGATTAGGGTCGCGGTGGGGTTCCCCATGCCCATCCAGGGGAGAACGTTTCGGGCACTGGGCAGATACACCCAGGACAGGGCGCCAATCTATCACTGGGCGCACGCTCACTCACACACTCTACATGGGACAATTTGGAGAATTCAATTGACCTTGATCCATGTTTTTGGACTGTGGGAGGAAACCGGAGAACCCGGAGGAAACCCACACGGACATGGGGAGAACCTGGAAACTCCACCCAGATTGGGATTCGAACCAGGAATACCCAGCGCTGAGAGGCCATCTGGGGGAGAACGTTTAGGATGCTGGGCAGATACACCCAGGACAGGACGCCAATCTATCGCTGGGCACACTCGCGCAAACACACTCTATATGGGGCAATTTGGAGAATTCAATTGACCTTGATCCTTGTTTTTGGACTGTGGGAGGAAACTGATAAGACTTTTTAATGGTTGTTTTATTAATGTTTAAAGTAGTGGACTGACTACAGAGTTTAATGAATCTGATTTCCATTTCCAGTTCTGCCGTTCGTTTCATGGTCATAAGAAGTAAAATGGGAAAAACTGGCAGTAAGGTTATGCTGAAAGAGTCGGCATTAGATGGAGTCCACTCACTTGTAAGTCTTTCATCTATTTTCTACTTTATACAATAAATGTTTAATATCGAAATAAATAAACGGTTTAAACAATGTATATTGGTGTTTTTATTATTATTTTAATATATTTTGTATATAGAATAGAATTCAACTTTGTCATTGCTCATTATAAACAACGAAATGCAGTTTGCATCCATCCAGACATATATATATATATATATATATATATATATATATATATATATATATATATATATATATATATATATATATATATATATAACAAAGTTGAATAAAAAATAAAATATGGGGAAATTTTGAGAAATCCATTGACTTTATCCATGTTTTTGGACTGTGGGAGGAAACGGAGAACCCGGAGGAAACCCACACAGACATGGGAAGAGCATGGAAACTCCCAGATGGGATTCGAACCGGGAATCTCTAGCACAGAGAGGTGAACGTGCTAACCACTAAGCCACCGTGCCGCCCGTATATTATCGTGTGTGTGTATATATATATATATATATATATATATGCGGCACGGTGGCTTAGTGGTTAGCATATATTTATATATACACACACACACTAACCACTAAGCCATCCGTGCCGCCTATATAATATATATATATATATATATATATATATATATATATATATATATATATATATATATATATATATATATATACACACACACACACACACACGTACACTTTGACTACTAGCATTAAAACTAATTTATTAAAAACACCACGGAGAATAAATCCGCTTTTTCAGTTTCCTCTCTACCGTGGCATCTGCAGTCTCTGTAAAGCTTGAGCTAATGTCCTGTCATGGCATGTCCTGTCAGCTGAGCTTTCTTCTTCAAAGTTAAAAGATTGGTCGAAACAAATGCAAGAGCTGCGGAAGTGCAGAGCAAGGAACTGTTCAGCTTCAGTGCCATCAGCAGCCAACCGACTGTAAGTTAATCGATTTACATGGATTACGAACAGCCCTGCGCCTATTGGGTGTACCAGAGTAAATCTCTGGATTATGATGTCAAGTAATCAGAGAGGAAACTGAATTGCGAGACAGCAGTGGTGGCTCCAGGATGGCTTTAAACATGTAAGTTCCCAAGAGTGACGCTAAGACAAGGCGATAATCAACAAATCAAGGATTTGGATTATTCGCAAGCATGAGAAATCAGTGCAGATGATCGGTAAAGATCAGAACCGGTGAGTATCTTTCATTGTGTAAGTGGTTTGATTTTATATATACATTAGTGAGTTTGATTTGTGGGTTCTAGTCTTACACTGAAGGCCTGTCAGAGATCATAAAGTCAATAGTTCATGGTTTTGGACATTAATGTTATATGTACAGTATATACTTATAGGACAGCAGCGGTTTCATTTTGAAGTGCCTTATTCTTATATCTTATCAAAGATACATTGATTAGAGAAATAGATACTGCACTCTCAGGACACACGGGTTAAAAATAAACACATTTCTTTGGTTTGTAACACTCTTAATGTCCAGAGAGAGACAACGCAACATGTGTTGTTTGTAACACATATTGTGTTTGTGTATGTATATATACACACATACACCTATACACACACATATATATATATATATATATATATATATATATATATATATATATATATATATATATATATATATATATATATATATATATATATATATATATATATATATATATATATATATCTCCATCCAGCCTTCATCTTCTGCTTAATCCTCTAATAGGGCAGAGGGTTCAATTTACCTTTACCATGTTTTTGTACTGGTGGCACGGTGGTTTAGTGGTTAGCATGTTCTCCTCTCAGCACCCGGTTCGAATCCCAATCTGGGTGGAGTTTCCATGTTCTCCCGTGTCTGTAGGTTTCCTCCGGGTTCTCCGGTTTCCTCCCACAGTCCAAAAAACATGGATCAAGTCAATTGAGCTCTCCAAATTGCCCCATATAGAGTGTGTCTGTATGAGTGAGTGTCTGTCCAGCGATAGATTGGTGTCCTGTCCTGGCGCCCGAAACAATCTCCCCTGGATGGGCATGGGGAACCCCCCCGCGAAACTAATAGAGGATAAAGCGGAAGATAATGGATGGATGGAGGTTTTTGGACTGTGGGAGGAAACCAGAACATGGAAACTCCACCCAGATGGGGATTTGAAGCAGGGATCCCCAGCGCTGGGAGGAGAACATGCTAACCACTAAGTCAAAGTGCCACTAAGTCAAAAAAAAAAAAAAAAGTGTACTTTGTTAATCAAACTTCTGATGTGTCTACTTGTTTCAGCGGACTCCAGCTGCTGCCCTTGAAAGCCTCACGACAAACAGCACCATGAAAGTAAAATGGACCCAACTGGGTTTTGTCTTCTTTCTCACACTGTCCATCATCATGACAGGCTGTTTCCTCTGGCAGTATCATCTACCCAAGTCAATGCCAGGTAAAGATGTCATTATTAAATGGTTCTTAAACTTTTCAGACCAAGTATCAAACCAAAAATCTAAGTACCACCTAAGTATTTTGGCATGGAACAACTTATGGCAAAATTCAATAGGTGTATATTAAAGCAATAAGGTACGAGAGGACGTGCATTATTGTAAATAAATCACCAAAAAAAGATGTGTTATTAGGCACGTCATGTGGCAGATCTATCTATCACTGAGCACACTCACACAAACAAACACACTATATGGGGCAATTTGGAGAATTCGATTGACCTTGTTGTTTTTTTTGGACTGTGGGAGGAAGTGGAGAACCCGGAGGAAATCCACGCAGACACAGGGAGAATATGGAAACTCCACCCAGATTGGGATTTGAACCTGAATCCCTAGTGCTGAGAGAAGAACACGTGCTAACCACCAAACTAACATGAAACTTGTGTTATATATAAGGAAATATATAAGGAAACACATACATATACCCACACATTCAAACTTGAGTGACTTATTTCTTTTAATCTTGTGCGTTTTTGTGAGTGAAGTGTTTCTTGTAACAATCAAAGACCGCCATCTAGTAAACAAATTACAGAACAGAAGTTTATAAAATATATCGGGGAAACTATAATGTATTGTATATCCGTAACATTATGTGACGTACCTCCAGTGGTGCGTGTACCACAGTTTAAGAACCACTGCTCTAAAAGCTTTGTTTCCTTAACCCTCAAACCTCTCCAACCCACCCATATTTGAGTGAGAATTGGAGTTCGTTTCATTTTAATGCTCGTTATCCGACTACAAACGACCCACTGTTTTTATTGATGATTTTTATTGTATTCCTTGCAGCATTTGGTATGAACCACACTGTGACCACTGCATGTTCCTCACGCAGTTCTAATGCAATGCATGCATAACTGAACATGTCAAATTAATGTTCACAGCAGTAAAGGGGTTAATTATGGGATGCACTGCGCATTCTAGCATTCAAATCACTAAGGTAAGAATGGTCAGGTCCATGGGTGAAGGAAAAGGACCTTATCAAGGGCCTCTTCTAATGGGAGGGGCTTAGATCAACACATTCAAAAGCTGTGAAATGCTCAAGCTTGCTGGCCTTCTTCCAAATGGCAATCCATTGTTTCTCTAGTACCACTTATTTTTGAGTGGATGGTATTTTTCACTGCCAGTTAACTTTCACAACTGAAATTAATACAGCATTAGTGGTGAATATGTTGTTATAGCTTTAGAGTTCTGCAACCCCAGTAAAGGATGAAGTGCAAATAACAAACAAATGATAACATGTACATACATAAAGGGCATATTCTTTTCTTTTTCAGAGTATTTCTGTTTATATGCTTAACTGGTTGACTTTTTTTTTTTTACTTATAGAAGAAGATTTGGAGAAAGATCCCAATTCTGAGATGTGTCCCCGATTTCCTGATCCCACTCCACTTCAACATCCCATTCCTTATTTAAGAGAGGCACTCGAGAAAGTAAGCATGTTTGTTTTTGTGATATTTAACACAGCACAACACAGCAAAAGCACAGCACAAAGCAAAGCACTACACTGAAAGAGCCCAGCACAACACAGCAAAAGCACAGCACAAAGCAAAGCACTACACTGAAAGAGCCCAGCACAACACAGCAAAAGCAAAGCACTACACTGAAATGGCCAAGCACAACACAGCAAAATCACAGCCCAAAGCAGCACAACACAGCAAAAGCAAAGCACAAAGCAGCATTACACAGAAAGAGCCAAGCACAACACAGCAAAAGCACAGCACTACACTGAAAGAGCCCAGCACAACACAGCAAAAGCACAGCACTACACTGAAAGAGCCCAGCACAACACAGCAAAAGCAAAGCACTACACTGAAAGAGCCCAGCACAACACAGCAAAAGCAAAGCACACACAGCACAACACAGCAAAAGCACAGCACTACACTGAAAGAGCCCAGCACAACAAAGCAAAAGCAAAGCACTACACTGAAAGGGCCAAGCACAACACAGCAAAATCACAGCCCAAAGCAGCACAACACAGCAAAAGCAAAGCACAAAGCAGCATTACACAGAAAGAGCAAAGCACAACACAGCAAAAGCACAGCACCACTGAAAGCACACACACAGCAAAAGCACAGCACTACACTGAAAGAGCCCAGCACAACACAGCAAAAGTACAGCACTACACTGAAAGAACCCAGCACAACACAGCAAAAGTACAGCACTACACTGAAAGAACCCAGCACAACACAGCAAAAGTACAGCACTACACTGAAAGAACCCAGCACAACACAGCAAAAGCACAGCACAAAGCAAAGCACTACACTGAAAGAGCCCAGCACAACACAGCAAAAGCACAGCACAAAGCAGCACTACATGGCAAAAGCACAGCACAACACAGCAAAAGCACAGCACAAAGCAACACTATACATCAAAGCACAACACAAAGCAACACAGCACAGTGCAACACAACACAGCAGAGCACAAAGTGACACATCAGTTGGATGTTTAGACGCCAAAGTGCAGGTTGCTCCACCACTGGAGATGGTTCCCGCAGGCTTTCCCAGCATGCCTTGCAGCATGGGGATATATGGTCCCCTCAAGGAGTCCGGGAGAGTAAGAGAGGAGAAGTTGTATGAGTGCGTTTGTGAACGTAAGGTTCAATAAATAGTCGTACCTTCTAAACTCGTCTCCCGACTCGTGTTCTGTTCCTCGTCTTCACTTCAGTATCTTTATTAAATCAACAAACCGTCAAGAACCCACAGACCCAAACTCATGTGGACCGGGGATTAGAACATAACTGACGACCTCTGGTCTGCAGACGTCTGAAGCAGGCTTAAAAAAGGAAGAACACAGGCACAGTTAATTAACATAAACGAACACTAATCAACTAAAGCTGGCAGGCAATTAACTCAAAGAAGCCTGGAACCTAAGAAACACACACTAAGCACCGTTACATCTATCCATTCATTATCTTTTTCTTTATCCTCTATTAGGGTCGCGGGGGGGGTTCACCATGCCCATCCAGGGGAGAACATCTCGGGCGCTGGGCAGATACACCCAGGACAGGGCGCCAATCTATCGCTGGGCACACACTCACTCACACAGACACACTCTATATGGGGCAATTTGGAGAACTCAATTAACTTGATCCATGTTTTTGGACTGTGGGAGGAAACCGGAGAACCCGGAGGAAACCCACACGGACACGGGAGAACATGGAAACTCCACCCAGATGGGGATTCGAACCGGGAATCCCTAGTGCTGAGAGGAGAACATGCCAACCACTAAGCCACCGTGGCTCCCAACATGCCGTGTGTGGATTCAATGTTTTTTTGGATAACATTTCTACAGTTGGTTAGCACGGTGGCTTAGTGGTTAGCATGTTCTCCTCTCCGCACTAGGGATTCCCGGTTCGAATCCCCATCTGGGTGGAGTTTCCATGTTCTCCCCGTGTCTGCGTGGGTTTCCTCCGGGTTCTCCGGTTTCCTCCCACAGTCCAAAAACGTGGATCAAGTTAAATGAGTTCTCCAAATTGCCCCATATAGAGTGTGTCTGTGTGAGTGAGTGTGCCCAGCGATAGATTGGCGCCCTGTCCTGGGTGTATCTGCCCAGCGCCCGAAATGTTCTCCCCTGGATGGGCATGGGGAACCCCACCGCGACCCTAATAGAGGATAAAGCGGAAGATAATGGATGGATGGATGGAACTAATGAATGATCAAACAAAATGAATGTAACAACAGTTACATTAAGGAGGACAGAGGTGGTATTTCTAAACCCTAAAAATGCCCCTGGGTATATCTAAGTATAATATGTCCAATCTCAGGTGGATGCAGTTCTACGACGGAGCATCAACCCAACGTCCCTTCCTGCACTGTCTGCTATTGTGGTGTACAATGACACTGTACTATGGACAGGAAATTTTGGTAAAAGAAACAGCAGTGATCCGAATTCAGGATCTCCAAATGAATACACCATCTACAGGTAAATATTTTCATTCATTCATTATCTCCCGCTTTATCCTCTATTAGGGTCGCGGTGGGGTTCCCCATGCCCATCCAGGGGAGAACGTCTCGGGCGCTGGGCAGATACACCCAGGACAGGGCGCCAATCCATTGCTGGGCACACACTCACTCACACAGACACACTTTGGAGAATTCAATTGACTTGATCCATGTTTTTGGACTGTGGGAGGAAAACGGAGAACCCGGAGGAAACCCACGCAGACACGGGGAGAACATGGAAACTCCACCCAGATGGGGATTCGAACCGGGAATCCCTAGCGCTGAGAGGAGAATGTGCTAAGCACTAAGCCACCGTGCCGCCTGGTAAATATTTCAATTAATTTAATTGACTTTATTAAGGGCTTTTATCTTATTTTAATTGCTGTAACATCCATCCATCCATCCATCCATTATCTTCCGCTTTGTCCTCTACTAGGGTACTCTCCTACCAGGGGAGAACATTTCAGGTGCTGGGCAGGACACACCCAGGACAGGGCGCCAATCTATCACTGGACAGACATCGCTGGGCACACACTCACACACACACACACACAAACCCACTCTATATAGTAGACGACCTTATTAGAGGATAAGGAGGGAGGGAGCGGTAGCTCAGTGGTTAGGGTGTTGGGCTGTCACACTGAAGGTTGGGGATTCAAATCCCAGGTCCACTGAAGTTACCAGTGTGGGTCCTTGAGCAAGACCCTTAACTCTCATTGCTCCAGGGATGTTGTGATTAACCCTGTGCTCACCTTGTAAGTCGCTTTGGATAAAGGCGTCTGTTAAATGACCAAATCTAATGTAAATGTATAAAGCAGAAGATAATGGATGCATGAAACTAATTAATTGACATTCAAAAGAAGTGTGAAAAAGCGAGATGACTTTCATTGTTAATGTCTTTTGTTTATTGAGTTTATTTTATTTGATAGTTAAGATAGTTAAGAAACTACTGAAGACGCATCTCTAACAAATACCTGTTGTAGTAAAATAAAATAATAAAAAAAAATAAAAAAAAAGGGGGGGGGGAGGGGCCGCAGCATCGAATAACAATCAGGTTTGATGAATTTACAGTACAGTTGACTTGTGGTGTTCTCATTTGTAAGTCGTTTTGGATAAAAGCGTCTGCTAAATGACTTAATGTAATGTAATGTAAGATGTGTTCTGTTTACTTTTCTTATTCACAGTGGAATATTAATACTTATTTTTTTCCTGATGCTCGTCTGCAGAATTGCAAGCTTATCTAAGCTCTTTCCCACTCTGATGCTCTATCGACTTTGGGAGGATGGTAAAATCAGCTCATTAGACGACCCATTGGAAAAGTATGTGGAGAACTTCACTGTTAAAAACCCATTGGGCAGGGGCAAAAACTCCGAGCTGAAATATGTGACTGATGGACTGATTTTCCTGGACAGCGGGGAGGTTCAGATCCGTTCCTCCTCTGTCACTCTGAGGAGAATGGCCAGCCATCTTTCTGGTAATTGTGTTTGATTTTGACATATACAGTATAGCCACATATACATGTAAATTTTCATCTATATATAGATTCAAGGGCGGCACGGTGGCTTAGTGGTTAGCATGTTCTCCTCCCAGCGTTAGGGATTCCCGGTTCGAATCCCAATCTGGGTGGAGTTTCCATGTTCTCCCCGTGTCCACGTGGGTTTCCTCTCCGGTTTCCTCCCACAGTCCAAAAACATGGATAGTTTCTTCAAATTGCCCCATATAGAGTGTGTTTGTGTGAGTGAGTGTGTGTCCAGTGATAGAGTGGTTCCCTGTCCTTGGTGTATCTGCCAGAAACGTTCTCCCCTTGATGGGCAAGGGAAAACCACCTTGATCCATGTTTTTGGACTGTGGGAGGAAACCGGAGAACCTGGAGGAAACACATGCGGACACGGGGAGAACAATCTAAGAATACTTAGAAATCTAGCGCTGAGAGGCGAACTTGCTAACCACTAAGCCACCATGCCGCCCTAATTAAAAATGATTATTATATTAATAGAATGATCTGGGTGGAGTCTCCTTGTTCTCCCCGTGTCCGCGTGGGTTTTCTCTGAGTTCTCCGGTGGATTTTTTCACAGTCCAAAATCATTCATCTCATTCATTCATTCATTAGGGAAAACCACTTGAGTTGCTAACCACTAAGCCACCGTGCTGCCCTAATTAAAAATGATTATTATGTTAATAGAATGATCTGGGTGGAGTCTCCTTGTTCTCCCCGTGTCCGCGTGGGTTTTCTCTGAGTTCTCCGTTTTTTTTTCACAGTCCAAAATCATTCATTCATTCATTCATTCATTATCTTCCACTTTATCGAAGATAAATAAATTTATCGGGAGAACGTTTCGGGCGCTGGGCAGATACACCCAGGACAGGGCGTCAATCCATCGCTGGGCACACACTCACTCACACAGACACACTCTATATGGGTCAATTTGAAGAAACCATCCATGTTTTTGGACTGTGGGAGGAAACCGGAGAACCCGGCGGAAACCCACATGGACACGGGGAGAACATGGAAACTCCACCCAGATTGGGTTTCGAACTGGGAATTCCTAGTGCTGAGAGGAGAACATGCTAACCACTAAACCACCGTGCCGTCCGCATATTTTTTATAGTTAACCTTAATTAATATACTATATTTATTGTTTGTCTACATTTAGGTTTACCAAGAAGACTTCGATCCACTAACCTGTTGTGGAATGGCAACACTAACGAAGCCATCCGTCTTCTACAGGATGATGTTCTGGTTGCAGATCCAGGAACCAAGTAAGTTTTAAGCATAGAGACACTGTATTGCCAAAGGTAGTTGCTCAGCCAATTAAATGATCAGAATCGGGTGTGTCAATCACTTCCATGGTCACAGGTGTAGAGAATCAAGCATATAGGCATGCAGCCTGTTTCACAAACATTTGTAAAAGAATGGGTCGCTCTCGGGAGTGCATTCCAGTGTGGGTTTACTCCGGGTTCTCTGGTTTCCTCCCACAGTCCAAAAACATGGATCAAGCCAATTGAATTCTCCAAATTGCCCCATATAGAGTGTGTCTGTGTGAGTGAGTGTGTGCCCAGCGATAGATTGGCGCCCTGTCCTGGGTGTATCTGCCCAGTGCCCGAGAGGTTCTCCCCTGGATGGGCATGGGGAACCACCGCCCCCACAACCCTAATAGAGGATGAAGCTAAAGATAATGGATGGATGGATGGATTAGGAATGGAGGGGCGGCACGGTGGATAGCACATTCGTCTCAGCGATAGGAATTCCGGTTCGAATCCCAATCTGGGTGGAGTTTCCATGTTCTCCCCATGGGTTTCCTCCGGGTTCTCCGGTTTCCTTCCACAGTCCAAAAACACGGATCAAGGTTAATTGAATTCTCTAAAATTGTCCCATATAGAGTGTGTTTGTGTCAGTGAGTATGTGCCCAGCGATAGATTGGCGCCCTGTCCTGGGTGTATCTGCCCAGTGCCTGAAACATTCTCCCCTGGATGAGCATGAGGAACACCCCCCCATCCTGATAGAAGATTAAGTCACTTAAGCTTATGTTAGTCAAGGCAGGTGAGAATACTTTTGGCAATATAGTGAATATTCCTCTTATTTCAGTCTCTAGATTATGGTACAGTTATTGTACATCAGGCGACTTTTTATTTTTAAAGATGTCACTACAGCAACTTGGCTTTCTCCATGTTGGCCCATGTGCTGGCCGAGCGAGTGCTGGGTGTGAACTACCAACGCTGGATCACGGAAAACCTCCTCGACAGGTTGGGAATGGAGGACACCGGCTTCGATATAACCCCAGACATACAGAGTCACCTTGCTACTGGCGTCTATGTCAGCGGCCAACCCGCTCCACTTTATGATCTGGGATGGTATCGTCCATCGGGGCAAATGTTTTCGACAGCAGCTGACTTAGCAAAGCTGGCCATGATGCTGTTGGGAGCATATAACCGTAAGCTGTTGGAGCCAGACACTCTCAAAATAATGCTCACCCCTATATTCCGATGTGATAAAAGCTACTTTGCCAACCGCACTGGAACCCCATGGGAGGTGAACGAGCAGCTAGGCTATGAGTTACTACGGAAAGACGGAGACCTGGATGGGTACTCGGCCACATTTTCCTTAGTACCACGGCTCAAACTCGGAATGGTCGTACTCATGGCAGGCGCAAGACCCCAGAATCAGGATGTGATAACCAAGGCCTACTCACATATCATTCCCGCCATGGAGAGAGCTTTCAGAGATGCCAAACGTGTCCTGGTCCCACCTCCTGACCCTGTCCCCTATGTAGGATTTTACACTTACGCTAACATCACGTTTTATGAAATCAAACCCGGCCAAAAAGGAATCCTCATCATGCAGCAGTTTGGACCCCAGATTGAAAACTTGATACCAGAGAAATATCGCACCATAATGTTGTCTTATCTGGTGGACCGGGTTTTTAAGGTTGTGTTCGATAAAGAATACCCCTGTGTTTTAAACGTTGGTTCTGGTTCTGTTTCATTGGAAGCTCAAGACGGACAACTATTTAACTTTTACGTGTTTGATAAAAGAGGGTTATCCCCTGGTTTTGATGCACCAGGCCTTAACACTTACAATGTCGTCAGGATAGCGAACAAACCCACGTTTTCTAAATAAATCCAACTTTTAAAACCTTAAACATATGCAGTTAACATACCAATGAACTCATAATTAATAAAAAGCTATGTTTATCCTTTGTGTATGGATCTCTTTTAGAGATTTTACATTTTCTACACGTTACAAATGTTTTACCTTTTTACTTTCAACCTATTGCTGTAGTTTTTTTTAAACACCACAGTGACACTGCTGGGATAGGAATAATGCACCAATCAAATAATACCTGCTCTGTGGTGGTACTATTGGGGTTCTGTCCACCATTAACTAAAATGCTGACCGCAAACACAAAAGCTAATAACCAAAATGAGGAACCCTAGGCACCTCTTACAATACATACATATACCTTTATATTTATATATACATATTTATATCACATTTATATTTATTTATACATCCATCCATCCATTATCTTCCTCTTTATCCTCTACTAGGGTCGCGGTGGGGTTCCCCATGCCCATCCAAGGGAGAACGTTTCGGGCGCTGGGCAGATACACCCAGGACAGGGCGCCAATCCATCGCTGGGCACACACTCACTCACACAAACACACTCTATATGGGGCAATTTGGAGAATTCAATTGACTTGATCCATGATTTTGGACTGTGGGAGGAAACCGGAGAACCCGGAGGAAACCCACGCGGACACGGGGAGAACATGGAAACTCCACCCAGATTGGGATTCGAACCGGGAATCCCTAGTGCTGAGAAGAGAACATGCTAACCACTAAGTCACCATGCTGCCCTTTATTTATACATATACATTTATATTTATATATACATATACATTTATATTTATATATACATATACATTTATAAGTATTTGCATCTGTAGGTTTCATGTTGTTATTACATTGTGCTAAAAAAAATAAAAACCTGATTAGAGGAAGGCATTATTTTTGGATTACACAAATGCTTTACAATATCTCTTTTTAAATTTTATTTTGCTTTACCATTGAGAAATTTAAACATTATTAAACATTCTCGCTATTGTTATCTTTCGCTTAATCCTCTACTAACGTCTCCAGTGGGTTCTTCATCACCAACAATGAGAGAATGTTTCGGGCGCTGGGCAGATTCACCAAAAACAGGGTGGCCATTCATCACAGGATCCACACTCACCATATGGGGCAATTTAGAGCAGCCAATTCACTTTGAAGCCATGTTTTTGGACTGTGAAAGGACACCCGAGAAACTCTAGAATACCCGCCGGGCACGAGGAGAACATGCAAACTTGGCTCATATCAGGATTCGAACCTGGATTCCCAGCACTGACAGGCTGACGTGCTAACCACTAAACCACTGTGCTGCCCGCTAAGAAAAAAATAAAAGAATAAAATACACAATACACCTAAAAGTACGTTTAATAAATGAAACAGAGTGAGACATGGAGTTAAAAATATGTGTGATGTGAATTTTATTTCTGTATATTTTATACTGAAGTATCTCTGTACAAACAATATATTAAAAACCACACAGATGTGCGGCTTCAGCTTATGTTCTTGAACGTTCTTCATAGTGCATGTTCAGGTATGTTGTATTCGGGATTGTACAATCTGGACTCTCTGTTCCTCGTGTGATCTTGATTGCATGTGAGGGTGTTGGTGTATGGTCCGTGTATGAGAGAAAACCCGAGGAACCTTAGATAAGCGGCCCTGACACGAGGAGAACATGCAAACTCAACTCGTATCAGGATTCCAACCTGGATTCCCAGCACTGACAGGCTGACGTGCTAAGCTGCTACTTCAGCTTGTGTTCTTGAACGTTCTTCGTAGTGCATGTTCAGGTATGTTGCATTCGGGATTGTACAATTTGGACTCTCTGTTCCTCGTGTGATCTTGATTGCATGTGAGGGTGTTGGTGTATGGTCCGTGTATGAGGGAAAACCCGAGGAACCCTAGATAACTGGCCCTGACACGAGGAGAACATGGAAACTCGACTCATATCAGGATTCCAACCTGGATTCCCAGCACTGACAGGCTGACGTGCTAAGCCACCGTGCTACTTCAGCTTGTGTTCTTGAACGTTCTTCATAGTGCATGTTCAGGTACGTTGTATTCGGGATTGTTCAATCTGGACTCTCTGTTCCTCGTGTGATCTTGATTGCATGTGAGGGTGTTGGTGTATGGTGCGTGTATGAGAGAAAACCCGAGGAACCCTAGATAACCGGCCCTGACACGAGGAGAACATGGAAACTCGACTCATATCAGGATTCCAACCTGGATTCAAAGCACTGACAGGCTGACGTGCTAAGCCACCGTGCTACTTCAGCTTGTGTTCTTGAACGTTCTACGTAGGGCATGTTCAGGTACGTTGTATTCAGGATTCTGGACTCTTTCCCTGTTTCTCCTGTGATCTTGATTGTATGCGAGGGTGTTGGTGTATGGTCCGTTCATGAGAGACAACCCGCCCGGACAGAAGGAGAACATGCAAACTCGACTCATATCAGGATTCAAACCTGGATTCCGAGCACTGACAGGCTGACGTGCTAACCACTAAACCACTGTGCTGCCCGTGAAGAAAAAAATAAAGAATAAAATACCAAAAGCACTTGAACCAAAAACATTTAATAAATGAAACAGAGTGAGACATTTTTTTATACTGAAGTATCTCTGTACAAACATCCATCTATCAATTATCTTCCGCTTCATCCTCTATTAGGGTCACGGGGGGGTTCCCCACGCCCATGGGAGAACGTTTCGGGTGCTGGGCAGATACACCCAGGACAGGGCGCCAATCTATCGCTGGGCACACACTCACTCACACATACACAGACACACTCTATATGGGGCAATTTGGAGAACTCAATTGACTTGATCCATGATTTTGGACATGGATCCCCATGGAAACCCATGCGGACACGGGGAGAACATGGAAACTCCACCCTGATTGGAATTCGAACCGGGAATCCCTGGCGCTGAGAGGCGAACGTTCTAACCACTAAGCCATCGTGCCGCCCCTCTGTACAAACAATATATTTAAAATCAAAAGTAAAATGAAATCAGCAACAAATTTGCATACACTGTACTTTTTCCAAACTTACAACCTCTGATCATGTGATCAAAACCGCCCGTTCCTGCAGATTCCTTCTTTACAACATGAGGAAGATCAGACCCTTCTTGACTGAACATGCTACCCAACTGCTTGTTCAAGCCCTAGTCCTATCCCGGCTTGATTATTGTAATCCGTTACTTGCTGGTATCCCAGCTTCCACGATCAGACCTCTACAACTGATTCAAAACTCTGCAGCCCGACTCCTGTTCAACCACCCAAGAGAACTCATGTCCCTCCATTACTCATGTCCCTCCATTGGCTCCCTGTAGCTGCTGCATTCAGTACAAGTCACTGACTCTGGCATACAGAACCATTTCTGGATCTTCCCCCTCCTTCCTTCACTCTATCTTTTCAAAACACACTCCGACTCGTTCACTTCGCTCCAGTGATGATCGCCGCCTGGTGGTTCCACCTCACCGAGGAGCTCATTCTCACTCCGTGGCGTTCACCACTGCAAAATGGTGGAACGTTCTTCCCAACTCTGTCTGTAAAGCAGTATCACTAAACAGTTTTAAGAAACTACTGAAGACGCATCTATTTAACAAATACCTGTTGTAAAAAAAAAAGGGGGGGGGGCAGCATTTTACAGAATTTACAGTGCAGTTGGTTTTCTGCATAATTTCTGACTTGTGATGTTCTCATTTGTAAGTCACTTTGGATAAAAGCGTCTGCGAAATGACTAAATGTAAATGTTTAAAAAATCCATTATTAATCACACAGATCATGACTGCGTTTTTAAACTTCGGCGTGTGTTCTCGAACGTTCTACATGGAGCATGTTCAGGTACGTTGTATTCGGGATTGTACAATCTGGACTCTCTGTTCCTCGTGTGATCTTGATTGCATGTGAGGGTGTTGGTGTATGGTCCGTGTTGATAAGACGGACATTTACGATGCATACAGAATATGTCGATATTCTGTGGACAACAAATAGCTTTTCTATAAAATTGGATCGCCGGTGAGGTTCTCTGGACCTGTTATGTTCCATCTTTTTTTTTCCTGTAATCAGTAGCTGTCTGTTTGGTGAAAAGGTAGATGGCAGGCATTATATTTGCTTATTTTCCTTTCATATCTGTCTCATAGAAAATACAATTAGGGTACCTTTTTGCTACCACGGTAACGCAGGTACATTAGAGAACCTTGTGGTGCATCAATGAAACTGATGCAAACACACTTGTAATGCATTCAGCAAATGTATAGCACTTTTACAGCAAAATAACAACATGTTATTGTAACACTTACTGTGTATCTTTATAATAATGTGTGGAAATTCTGATTTCCATGCCTTCGAGGAAACCCGAAAAACAAAATCATTCATATATAACACAACACAGGCCAAGCATTTAGGGTTTAAAGCGGATTGATTAAGAGTCCGGTCACCGAGGCATTTAAAAATCACAGTTAATTAGGCAATAAAATGACAGCATGTAAGGAGAACATGACATTATCACATTTAAATATATTAAAAATAAGCATTTCTATTTAGTACAACCAGAAAGAAAGTTTTGTCTACACATCAATTTACCATTTAATGCTCGTAAAGTTACACTTTTTTAAATACAATGATTTAACACAATCTCAAACACAATACAGTATAGAATCTATAATTCAAACAGTTTCTTTCCTCACGCCATTACACCTATAAACAGCTTAGAATCACTACAGCATAAATGCACCTTACCATATATATTTTATAACACATGTATCATGTGGGGCGGCATGGTGGCTTAGTGGTTAGCATGTTCTCCTCTCAGCTCTAGAGATTCCCGGTTCGAATCCCCATCTGGGTGGAGTTTCCATGTTCTCCCCGCGTCCGCATGGGTTTCCTCCGGGTTCTCCGGTTTCCTCCCACAGTCCAAAAATATGGAAGTCAATTGAGTTCTCCAAATTGCCCCATATAGAGTGTGTCTGTGTGAGTGAGTGTGTGCCCACCGATAGATTGGCGCCCTGTCCTGGGTGTATCTGCCCAGCGCCCGAAACGTTCTCCCCTGGATGGGCATGGGAAACTCCCCCCCCCCCCCCCCCGCGACCCTAACAGAGGATAAAGCGGAAGATAATGGATGGATGTATCATATGTACAGCAAATGTGTTATTTGTAAGTAGAAGTGTATTATTAATTAATTGCAAATAAAGTAAATTGTAATTTACATCATGCCGGAACCAAATTCCTTGTGTGTGTGACATCCATCCATCCATTATCTTCCACTTTATCCTATATTAGGGGGGTTCCCCATGCCCATCCAGGGGAGAACGTTTCGGGCGCTGGGCAGATACACCCAGGACAGGGCACCAATCCATCTCTGGACACACACTCACTCACAAAGACACACTCTATATGGGGCAATTTGGAGAACTCAATTGACTTGATCCATGTTTTTGGACTGTGGGAGGAAACCGGAGAACCCGGAGGAAACCCACACAGACACGGGGAGAACATGGAAACTCCACCCAGATTGGGTTTTGAACCGGGAATCCCTTGCGCTGAGAGGAGAACATGCTTACCACTAAGCCAAACCATACTGCCCCCTACTGAATAAATGATCTGTGTAATCTCTGTGCAGTTCCGAGCATAATGCTGTTTCTAATTTGTCCTGAATGTTATTAAAGTCTGAGGATCTTTCTAATACCGCTCATAATCCTGAAAGTTGCTCATGGCCATGTCTTGACCTTTGGGGAAGGGAAGCCTCCTGCTGTAGGGAGGAGAGCTGCTCTGTGATATACTGACCTTCGGGTAACTACATATCAGCTCCCGGAAGCGCTCCCGAAAGCGGCTGGAGAGCAGGTTGTAGATGATGGGATTAACGGCAGAGCTAAGGTAGAACAGAATCCCGGAGAAGATGTGCACATACTCGTAGATGTTGTGCATGTGGTCGGTCCAGGTTGTGATGAAGCTCCACAACAGGCGGTCAGTATGGAAAGGAGCCCAACATATAGCAAATACAAGAACCACAACAGCTGTGGAAAAATATCAGTGATGAGGTTAAAATAGTTGTTCTGCACATTAAATTTACATTTATGCTTTTATATTTATATCTCTGATAAAGCACTTCTGGATGGATGCAAACTGCATTTCGTTGTTTATAATGAGCAATGACTATAAAGTTGAATTCTAATTCTATTCTATTCTATTCAAAGCGGCTTACAACATCAGTAGGTAAGGATGAACCATCTACAATGTATAATAATTAACAAAATGCACAAACAAAATGTTATTTAGGATAACAGCATCGGCCGGCACGGTGGCTTAGTGGTTAGCATGTTCGCCTCTCAGCACTAGGGATTCCCGGTTCGAATCCCCAAAAACATGGATCAAGTCAATTGAATTCTCCAAATTGCCCCATAAAGAGTGTGTCTCTGTGAGTGTGTGCCCAGCGATGGATTGGCGACCTGTCCTGGGTCTTTCTGCCCAGCGCCCGAGATGTTCTCCCCTGGATGGGCATGGGGAACCCCACCGCGACCCTAATAGAGGATAAAGTGGGAGATAATGAATGAATGAATGATTTGTGTTGTTCTCATTTGTGAAACGCTTTGGATAACATCCATCCATTATCTTCAGCTTTATCCTCTATTAGGGTCGCGGAGGGGTTCCCCATGCCCATCCAGGAGAGAACGTCTTGGGCGCTGGGCAGATACACCCAGGACAGGGTGCCAATCTATCACTGGGAACATTCACTCACACACACACATTCTATATGGGGCAATTTGGAGAACTCAATTGACTTGATCCATGTTTTTGGACTGTAGAAGGAAACCGGAGAACCCAGAGGAAACCCACGTGGACACGGGGAGAACATGGAAACTCCACCCATATGGGGATTCGAACCGGGAATCCCTAGTGCTGAGAGGAGAACGTGCTAACTACTAAACCACCGTGCCGCCCGCTTTGGATAACAGCGTTTGCTAAATGACTAAATGTAATATAAATGTAAACCGAAACCATACTTTCTTGCTTTTTTGAAACCAGGAATCCGCTGCAGAGGTAGTAGAATAATTATAAAAGTGGTAACAGTTAAGAATGATTTTTGGTCATGGCAACGATAAGCCAAATGTAGAATTCAGAAATATGCAGGTTGTCCAATTTTAGGTTGATGTGTTCACACTGGCTATTTCCTTTAGGGTGGTAACCTAATATAAGACTGACTGAGGTGTCCAGCTTCTCAAGTAATGATCTCCACACAGCTGCATGCACGGCCATATTTTCAGCCACAGTAACAAAGCAGGGTCCTTAACAAGCTTAATACGACAAACATAAGAATGGGGGTAGGTCATGAAAGAAATACAGTGAAGACAGCAGCCACCATGGAATTTTCAATAGAAGTGCAATTTCAGTGAATGTGGACAATGAGGCGGCACGGTGGCTTAGTGGTTAGAATGTTCGCCTAGGGATTCCCGGTTCGAATCCCCATCTGGGTGGAGTTTCCATGTTCTCCCCGTGTCTGCGTGGGTTTCCTCCGGGTTCTCCGGTTTCCTCCCACAGTCCGAAAACATGGATCAAGTCAATTGAATTCTCAAAATTGCCCCCTATAGAGTGTGTCTGTGTGAGTGAGTGTGTGCCCAGCGATAGGATGGCACTCACTGACCGGGCATATCAGTGAAATGGTCAGAGAAGTGAATTATTGTCAATATGGTCACAACCAGGCGGCATGGTGGCTTAGTGGTCAGCATGTACGTCTCTCAGCGCTGGGTTCAAGTGGTGGAGTTTCATGTTCTCCCCGTGTCAACGTGGATTTAAATGAATAAATGGGTTTATTCTAAAGTCATCTTCCGCGATGCGGCATTGTGGCTTAGTGGTCAGCATGTTCGTCTTTTGGTGCTGGGATTCGAATCCCAATCTTGGTGGAGTTTCCATGTTCTCCCCGTGTCCGCATGGGTTTTCTTCAGGTTCTCCGCTTTCCTCCCACAGTCCAAAAACATGAATTCTCCAAATTGCCCCATATAGAGTGTGTCTGTGTGAGTGAGTGTGTGCCCAGCTATAGATTGGCGCCCTGTCCTGGGGTTATCTGCTCAGTGCCTGAAACGTTCTCCCCTGGATGGGCATGGGGAACCCCCCCGTGACCTTAATAGAGGAAAAAGCAGAAGATAATGGATAGATGGTCACAACTGGACAATACATGGGCTTTCCATGTACTGCATATCCATACCATTATCTGGTGTTCCACATTGTGCTCCTTTGCGTACCACAGTTTTAGAACCACTGCTCCACACTGTCCCGCCTTCATGAATATTTATGAACAAGACATTAACTGTATGTTTACTATTGACCCAGCATTCTGATCTCTGCTGATATGACAGTGATTAATAATTTCGGGGCCGTTAGGAGATTGTTGTCCGGGACACCAGCACACACGGCAGATGTGAAAGCCGATGAGCCGCTCGGCACTAAATCATGCACTCAATATCGTTCCCTCAATCGCATTCACACAAAGCAGAATGTTCTCCAAATGGAACCTACATACAAACCCATGACAAAGCCCTTTGTCCTGCTAGAACTGACACATGAAATGTCAATCTGCATGTAATTTTCTTTAAGTAATTGCATGATTTTCTTATTATTCCGCACATTGTGGGCGCTATCTGGCGATTACATAATATAATGTCGACGTTCTCATGGATCAAATGCTTTTGTGATTGTGCAAGTTCATTTATTATTCATTCAGTTATTGTTATTTATCTTCTATTTAATCGTCTACTAGTGTTGTGGGGGTTTCCACATGCCCATCCAGGGTTTCAGGTGCTGGGCAGATACACCCAGGACAGGGCGCCAATCTATTACTGGGCACACACTCACTCACTCACACACACACACACACACACACACACACATCCATCCCTCCATCCATCAATCCATTATCTTCTGCTTTATCCTCTATTAGGGTCGCGGGGGGGTTCCCCATGCCCATCCAGGGGAGAACGTTTCGGGCGCTGGGCAGATACACCCAGGACAGGACGCCAATCTATCGCTGGGCACACACTCACTCACTCACTCACACACACACACACACACACACACACAAACATCCATCCCTCCATCCATCTATCCATTATCTTCCGCTTTATCCTCTAATATGGTCGCGGGGGGGGGGGGGGGTTCCCCATGCCCATCCAGGAGAGAACGTCTTGGGTGCTGGGCAGATACACCCAGGACAGGGTGCCAATCTATCACTGGGCACACACTCACATAGACACACTCTATATGGGGCAATTTGGAGAATTCAATTGACCTTGATCCATGTTTTTGGACTGTCGGAGGAAACCGGAGAACCCGGAGGAAACCCACGCGGACACGGGGAGAACATGGAAACTCCACCCAAATTGGGATTCCAACCGGGAATCCCCAGCGCTGAGAGAAGAACATGCTAACCACTAAGCCACCGTGCCGCCGGTCTTAATTACACTTTAGGTAAAATCTTGGATAGCTCAACATGCGAGCGCCGCTCTTCATGTGCTGTCTTTTGGTTTTTGGAATTGTAAAAACCACGTATCTCTGACTTACCCAGCATCTTTGTAACTTGTCTCCGACGTCCACTTTCCACCTTGATTTTCCAGCTGGTGTTTGCGCTGCAGTTCTTTTCCAAGTTCCTGTGCTGCTGTCTCTGCTCCCTGCCGAGTCTTATACATATTGCGAGGTAAAGTCCACTAATCAGTGTCATGGGGATGAAGTAAAACAGAATGGTGGTCATTTGAATGGTCAAGTTGTAGATCCACTGAGGCTTCAGGAGGTTACAGGTGGCCGATTCCAGAACCTTCTCAGGCAGGTGATAATAATGAAGGCCGTGAAGGGAGGTATTGGGGATTGCACAAACCAGAGACACCACCCACACCCCTCCAATTACCCTTTGCGCGTGCTTATTGGTGATTGCGTAGCGCGTCTTCAGTGGATGGATGACAGCCACATAGCGCTCAATGCTCAGAACCGTAACGTTTAACACTGAAGCGAAGCAAACCATTTCAAACAGGAAAATCTTGAAGCGGCAGATGCTCTCGTCGAAAGGGAAGGGGTAATTCTGCCACAGATCATAGACCTCCAACGGCATTCCGAACAACAGCACCAACAGATCAGATATCGCTAAGCTAAAAAGGTATAGATTGGTGGGAGTCTGCATCTTCCTGTGCTTGGTGATCACAGTGCAGGTAAGAAGGTTGCCCAAAACTCCGATGATGAAAATAATCATGTAGATTAATGTAACAGAAAGGACAAATGGAGATCTCTTCGGTCCAAGGAGTCTGAACAAGAGCTCGTCTATTGTTAAGGGTTCGCAGTGGTCACTGCCGTTGCCGGTATAATTGACTTTGCTCACGTTGCATGACGCTAAAGCAAATTCTATAGTTCCATTCAAAGCAGTGTCACAAAAGCATTCGATGGACATTATGGATCCAAAGGGCCAACACTGGAAGATTATGAATGACTGCCATAGAGACTAATAGCTGTGATGGTATACCTCATGTTTACGGCAATGAAGACCTAGAGAAGATGGCGAGAAGATGAGAGGATATTTTTACTGCATCAGAGAATGAACCATTCAAAATAAATGCACATGGTTTCTTGGACTTGGAGAGCTTATTAAATATACACATTTACGTCACGTAGTAAACCACAGTCCAAATACATGGAGTCAAGGTAAATTGGCTGCTCTAAATTGCCCTTATATGGAGTGTGTGTGTCTGCGAGACTAAGTGTGAGCCCATTGATGGCGCAACGTCCGGGCTGTTTCTGCCCAGCGCCAGAAACATTGATAAGCAGAACTCCACACAATGCTAGATGAGGGTTAAGCAAAAGATAATGTGATGAGGCGTGTTATGAGTTGAGAGCGGAGGTCACCAAGACGCAGATGAAAAAATATTCAAAATATGTTTTATTAAGGGCGACACGGTGGTTTAGTGGTTAGCACGTTCGCCTCTCAGCGCTAGGGATTCCCGGTTCGAATCCCCATCTGGGTGGAGTTTCCATGTTCTCCCCGAGTCTGCGTGGATTTCCTCCGGGTTCTCCGGTTTCCTTCCACAGTCCAAAAACATGGATCAAGTCAATTGAATTCTCCAAATTGCCCCATATAGAGTGTGTCTGTGTGAGTGAGTGTGTGCTCAGTGATGGATTGGCGCCCTGTCCTGGGTCTATCTGCTCAGCGCCCGAGACGTTCTCCCCTGGATGGACATGGGGAACCCCCCCGCGACCCTAATAGAGGATAAAGCGGGAGATAATGGATGGATGAATATTTTATTAAAATGTAAAATCAAAGACTAAAATCTGAAGTACGGACTAGAAAGTAGAACCAGCACATTGGAAATATATATTTAATTTTCTTGCATAACTGTTTTCTATCCATTATCTTCTGCATTATCTTCTGAGAACCCGGAGGAAATCCCACGTGGTCACAAGGAGAACATGAAAACTCCACCCAGATTGGGATCCCTAGTGCTAAGAGGCAAACATGTTAACCACTAAGCCACCATGCCGCCCGAACAAGCACATTGTAAATATATATTTTATTTTCTTGCATAACTATTTTGTAGGGCGGCACGGTGGCTTAGTGGTTAGCACGTTCGCCTCTCGGCGCTAGGGATTCCCGGTTCGAATCCCCATCTGGGTGGAGTTTCCATGTTCTCCCCGTGTCTGCGTGGGTTTCCTCTGGGTTCTCCGGTTTCCTCCCACAGTCCAAAAAACGGATCAAGTCAATTGAATTCTCCAAATTGCCCCATATAGAGTGTGTGCCCAGCGATGGATTGGCGCCCTGTCCTGGGTCTATCTGCCCACCGCCCGAGATGTTCTCCCCTGGAAGGACATGGGGAACCCCCCCGCGACCCTAATAGAGGATAAAGCGGAAGATAATGAATGAATGAATGAATTATTTTGTAAATCCAAATTTTGACTTGCTGTGGAAATGTCGGAAAATCATTTTACTGCAGGCTGTACCGTGTATAACTACACATGACTAATAAACTAGATTTGATTTGATGATGGTTTGATGATTTAACAAACTGCAAGGGGCGGATATGAACCCCGGTCTTTGGCCCAGAGATGTCTCTGATGCTGTTTCATTGATGGAACCTGGATATTAATTAGGATTGGCGCCCTGTCCTGGGTGTATCTGCCCAGCACCCGAAACGTTCTCCCCTGGATGGGCATGGGGAACCCCCCCTGCGACCCTAATAGAGGATAAAACGGAAGATAATGGATGGATGGATGGTATACAGGTTCTTTCTTATTCATCGTTTGTTTTGTTTTATGCAAAATGGTTTAATATCTTGGGACAACACGAACGGTTCAAAGCTGTTACCACAGCTGTGAGAGGCTAAATTGCTGGCTGTAAACACATTTTGCGGATTACAAACTACTCAAGTAGTGAAGTGCTTCTCAGCTAGAATAAGGTATCAGTGATCCAGCCATCGTCCTGAGTTCTATTAATGCACCAATATTGCCAGCTGCACGATCAGGTACATTAGAAGAACGCAATTGATACCCAGCAGCAGCAGATGAAACAATTCGGGCTGCTTAATTTCTATGTTCAATAATAATTAAACCTATGGAACTGGACCAGTTCTGTTCTAGCCCAAAGGAAGAGACTGGAGAGGGGACGGCTCTCCTGCAGACCATGGTTCTTATATACACTCATCACATCTGAATGGTCCAATAATCGAATTAAAACCTCAACTGAATTCGGTGCTTAGGATAATTTGATCTTATATAACCGAATTTCGTGCAACTTGCCAGCTGTGTGTAACTTGGGTAGATGGTAAGTCAATTAGCCCGAGGACGATTTTGTCTCGTTTTGTCCCCAATATGTGCGGCTTATAATTACATTAATTCGGTGTAAAACATTTTTCTACATGCCATTACATGTTTTTACTAAATTACTAATTGGCATTATGTTTGCTTTAAATAAATGATCGATATTAATGGAATAAAGAAGGAGACTTTTCAACTGAATTAATCTCTACGACCTTAAAATGAATCAATTCATCTATTCATTATCTTCCACTTCATCTTCTACTAAGATCACAGGGTGGGGATCCCCATCCAGGGGAGAACGTTTCGGGCGCTGGGCAGATACACCCAGGACTGGGAGCCAATCTATTACTGGGCACACACTTACACACACACACACACACACACACACACACACACACACACACACACACATTCAATTTACCTTGAACCTAGGTAGAATATTCCAAAATGTCTAATCTCGTCTCAATATTTTTTGTTTAATCCTCTACTAGAGTTGAGGGGGGGTGGGGTGGGTGATTTCCCCATGCACATCCAGTAGAGCGGGCGCTGGGCAGATACACCCAGGACAAGGCACCGTCTATCACTGGGCACACACTCACTCACACAGACACACTCTATATGGGGAATTCATTCATTCATTCATTATCTCCCACTTTATCCTCTATTAGGGTCGCGGGGGGGTTCCCCATGCCCATCCAGGGGAGAACGTTTCGGGCGCTGGACAGATAGACTCAGGACAGGGCGCCAATCTATAGCTGGGCACACACTCACTCACACAGACAGACTTTATATGGGGCAATTTGGAGAATTCAATTGACTTGATCCATGTTTTTGGACTGTGGGAGGAAAACGGAGAACCCGGAGGAAACCCACGCGACACGGGGAGAACATGGAAACTCCACCCAGATGGGGATTCGGACCGGGAATCCCTAGCGCTGAGAGGAGAACGTGCTAACCACTAAACCGCCGTGCCGCCGATGGGGAATTAAATTTACCTTAAATCTATCATTTGGACTTTCTTTTGGAAGAAACCGGAGAACCCGGAGAAAACCCAAATGGACACAGGGAGAACATGGAAACTCCACCTGAACCTGGAATCCCTAGCGCTGAGAGGCAAATGTGCTAACCACTAAGCCACCATCTCTCCCCTCTCTCAATAAAATATTTCTATAAATCTGTAGGTGGTAAACACGGTGGTGTAATTGCCATGTTCTCCCCGTGTCCATGTGGGTTTCCTCTGGGTTCTCAGGTTTCCTCCCACAGTCCAAATACATGGATTCAAGAGCAATTGAATGCTCTAAGCACTGGCCCATGTGTGTGTGTGTGTGTGTGTGTGTGTGTGTGTGTGTGTGTGTAAGTCCAGAGATAGATTGGCACCCTGTTCTGGTGTATCTGTCCAGCCCCCAAAACATTCTCCCCTAGTTGTGCTTGGGGAACAAAACCACCACCCCCACAACCCTAATTCCTAATATACGCTTAAGCAGAAGATAATGAGATTGAAAATTTTCGTAAATGAATATAGTGGTCAGCATTTCTCCCTCAGCACTGGGACTCCGCGAATCCCATTCTGTGGTGGAGTTTGCATGTTCTCTCTGGCGTGGGTTTACTCCGGTTTCCTCCCACAGTCCAAAAACATGTATTAAGGTCAATTGAATTCTCCAAATTGCCCCACATAGAGTGTATTTGTGTGATTGAGTGTGTACCCAGCGATAGATTGGCGCCCTGCCCAGCACCCGAAACGTTCTCCCCTGGATGGGCCTAATAGAGGATAAAGCGGAAGATGGATTTAGTGAATGTAAAGTAGCTGGAACAGCTGAATGTATTTAAAACAGCAAAATGGATATCAAAACCAAATACAAACAAAGACACATTAATGTCTAAAACATGAATCTTTTTGATGATGATGGTGATGATGAGATGATAGCCGTGTTACACTAAGCTTAACCCTTTAACGTCCTGCTCAACCATTTGGTAGAGGTGTGTATTTTGAAAACTGGGGGGTTTATTTAAAAAAAAACACCAATTGTTTTTATTAATGCCCTAAACATATTAAAAAATAAATAAATCATTTTTGCTTTTTTCTTGGTGAGGACATTAAAGGGTTAAGCTTAGATCTAACACCAGGATTTACAAAGACTACAGAATGACAGAAGTTCAGTGAAAAATGTGTGGCTTGGTGGGCCAACCCAATAGGATTATGTGATTATATATGTCATAAGGTGGACGGCACGGTGGCTTAGTGGTTAGCACGTTCTCCTCTCAGCACTAGGGATTCCCGGTTTGAATCCCCATCTGGGTGGAGTTTCCAATGTTCTCCCCGTGTCTGTGTGGGTTTCCTCCGCATTTCCTCCCACAGTCCAAAAACATGGATCAAGTCAATTGAATTCTCCAAATTGCCCCATATAGAGTGTGTCTGTGTGAGTGAGTGTGTGCCCAGCGATGGATTGGCGCCCTGTCCTGGGTGTATCTGCCCAGCGCCCGAGAGGTTCTCCCCCCCGCCTGCGACCCTAATAGAGGATAAAGCGGGAAATAATGAATGAATGAATGAATATATGTCATATATGAGTAAAAGTGAGGTGTACATTTTCATTCTTCCCAAAGGCAAAGACACGCTGGCTCGCTCAAAATAAAGCCGTGCGATTGACGGCTCACTGAAGATCTCTAAAACAGAGCCCCAATAGAGGAAAACCTTTTTTATTTGTTTCTTTGTAGATTTTATTGGTCCATTCACAGTATGCTTTCATGTTCACAAACAGTTAGCTCTCAGTGGGCTGGCTCCAAATGCTTCATTGAATATTATTATATTCAATAAACTCGTTTTAATGGCTTAGTCATAATATAAACACATTGCATTACCACCAAAGTGTCACTGAATGTCTTTAAAGGTTTAATTGATGACTCATAAGATTATTCATCCATTTTATTCCGCTTAATTCTCTACTATGGTCGTGGGGGGTTCCCCATGCCCATCCAGGGGAGAACATTTCGGGCGCTGGGCAGATACACCCAGGACAGGGCGCCAATCTATCACTGGGCACTCACTCACTCACACAGACACACAAGTACAAGTTCAAATAATTTATTTATAGAGTAATTTTTACAATAGTACGTTGTCACAAAGCAGCTTTACAGTGTTATGAGCTTTTAAACCCCCAAAGAGCAAGCCAGTGACAGTGACAAGAAAAAAAATCCCTGCTATGTTGATATTTTAAGGAAGAAACCTTGTGAAGACTCAGTGGGGGACTTATCCTCCTTGAGCGACTGGGCAGCATCAACACACACAATCACACTCTATATGGGGCAATTTGGAGTATTCAATTGACCTTCATCCATGTTTTTGTATTGCGGGAGAAAATTTTGTATTGAGAAACCCTGAGGAAACCCATGCAGACACAGGGAGAACATGGAATCTTCACCCAGATTGGCATTCGAACCGGGATCCCCAGCGCTGAGAGGAGAACATGCTAACCACTAAGCCACCGTGAATTCATTTTAAATTGGAACTCTGGGAGCATCATGAAATCAATTAGCACGTAATAATCTCAAAAAATAACATCCATCCTTCCATTTTCTTCCAATTTATTCTCTATTAGGGTCATGGGGTTCCCCATGCACATCCTTATGAGAACGTTTCGGGCGCTGGGCAGATAAACCACAGGACAGGGCGCCAATCTATCACTGGGCACACACTCACTCACACAGACACACTCTATATGGGGCAATTTGGAGAATTCAATTGACCTTGATCTATGTTTTTGGACTGTGGGAGGAACCCGGAGAACCTGGAGGAAACCCACCACGTTGGGATACGAATCTGGATCACCAATGCTGAAAGGCGAACGTTCTAACCACAAGACCACCATGAATTAATTTTTAAATTGGATCTCTGGGAGCATTATACAATCAATTATCATTTAATAATAATAAAAAAAAACAGAAATAGAAATATCAATAAGACGACATTGTGTTATAGCATTGATAATGTTATAGCATTATCACTAGGTATAGGTGTTAGGGCAGTCATTGTGCTTAAGGAACCAGCCATGTGTATACTTGAAGGTCCCTGGTTCGATTCCTGGTTCCGCCAAATGCAATGGCTGAAGGGCCCTTGAGCAAGACACCTAACCCCAATTGCCATACACAGGTGTGCTCACCGCTCAGGGCATGTGGGCTCTCTTCACCAGTGTGTATATGTGTGTGTTCTGCACAGATGGGTTAAATGTGGAGGACACACTCCTCTGTGTGTCAGCGCTGAAGGCCAAATGGTTTTCTTTATCCCTTTATAATATATAATATAATATGAGCCCATTGTGTCCTCAAATATGCCGCCATGTTTAGTTTTTACCCCTAACTTTATACCAACAGTCACTTAGTTGTTCCCTTATGATGTTAAACCACTGTAATGATGTTTCACAAACAGCAAATGGTGGACAAGAGGTGACACCCTCTTAAAACCACCAATACACACTTTAGAAATGCCCCTGGTTTGCATGATGTATAATTGTCTGAACTGTGAGAGCATTCGAAGCTTTTACCAATGACAAATTGAAATGCTCACGAGGTTAAAATGTACAGAAATTAACAAGAAAACATTAGCAGAACCATCTTCTGCAGTTCAGAGGAACAGTCAATGGCTAATGCATTAGAGTGCAGTGACCATTAAACCAGCGGGAACCTGATTCAGGGGTATTTTGATGTCGCGGTTCATTTACTTTGCCAAGTTAATGGATTTTTTTTTGCAGTACCTTTGAATAGATTCTCTTAGGTTTGTTCAAAGTTTGAAAAAGTTTTGCTGAATTTGTTACTTCCATCCATCGTGCACTTGTCTGGGGTTCGGGTTGCAGGGGCAGCAACCTAAACAAAGAGGCCCAGACCTACGACTCCCCAGCCACTTGCACCAACTCATCTGAGAAAATTCCGAGACCTTCCCGGACCAGCTGAGAGACATAATCCCTCCAGCGTGTCCTGGGTCTTCCCCGGGGTCTCCTCCCTGTAGATAAAGATGTAGATCTCAGGCTTGGCTGTGTTGGGGTGGTAATCTGGGATCAGTGTGTGCTGGCGTTTCACCTCTTCACCCACTTCACCATTAATGGGGGGGGGTGTGGCACTGAAATGATGCTGTTCCGGGGAGCCATCTCAACTATGTAGAGTCTGCAGTATCTGCCTCTTTTAGTTCTGCTGCTCTAGTCAGCTATGCCGGAGTCACATGATACTAACCGCTTTTCTTGTCTGTTTTTTTTGAGGTGTGGCCGGTTTCCTGGAGTAGTCAGATCTTCATCCATGGCTTTGCCGAAGCACTGTGGCTATGACGAATACTGGATGGAACCTGGATATTAATTGGACTGGCGGTCCTGCAGGAGCCCCTTAATGGACTTCCATAGTTTTCCAGTTGTTAGAGTTTTTCCATTTGTTTAATATAGTCACCCGAGCTCGACAATATCTGTACATGTCTGTCCTACACTGTTGATGCTGCCCGGTCGCTCAAGGAGGATGAGTTCCCCACTGAGTCTTGGTCCTCACAAGGTTTCTTCCTTAAAATATCAACATAATAGGGAATTTTTTCTTGCCACTGTCGCTTCAGCTTGCTCTTTGGGGTTTAAAGGCTTTCAACTCTGTAAAGCTGCTTTGTGACAATGTACTGTTGTAAAAAGCACTATATAAATAAATTACCTGAACTTGAACTTGAACTTCTCCCAGCTGGACTTGCCTGAAACAGCTCCCTGGGGAGGCGCCCAGGAGGCATCCTTACTAGATGCCCGAACCACCCCAAGTGGCACCTTTTGATGTGGAGGAGTAGCGGCTCTACTCCAAGTCTCTCCCGGATGACCAAGCTTTTCACCCTATCTCTAAGGGTGAGCCCAGCCACCCTGTGGAGAAAACCCATTTCGGCCGCTTGTATCCGCGATCTCGTTCATTAGGTCATTACCCAAAGCTCATGACCATAGGTAAGGGTAGGAACATAGATCGACTGGTAAATCGAGAGCCTTGCCTTATGGTTTAGCTCTTTCTTCACCACAACAGACCGGTATAGGGTCCGCATCACTGCTGACCCCACCCCGATCCGCCTGTCAATCTCAAGTTCAAGTTCAAGTTATTTATTTGTAGAGCGATTTTAACAATAGTACATTGTCAGAAAGCCTTTAAACCCCCAAAGAGCAAGCCGAAGCGACAGTGGCAAGAAAAAACTCCCTGTTATGTTGATATTTCAAGGAAGAAACCTTGTGAGGACCAAGACTCAGTGGGGGACTCATCCTCCATGAGCGGCTGGGCAGCATCAACAGTGTAGGACAGTCCATGTACAGATTGTGTGATGATCAGGTGACCTGTATTCATCAGGAGCCTCCCGCTTCATCATACCATCACTCGTGAACAAGAACTTGAGATACTCCTCCACTTGAGGCAGGATCTCATCTCTGACCAGAGAGAACTCTTCAACCATTTCTGATTGAGATTTTGTTTGTTAATGGGAATAAAGTGGCGGCACGCTGGCTTAGTGGTTAGCACGTTCGCCTCTCAGCACTAGGGATTCCCGGTTCGAATTCCCATCTGGGTGGAGTTTCCATGTTCTCCCTGTGTCTGCGTGGGTTTCCTCCGGGTTCTCCGGTTTCCTCCCACAGTCCAAAAAAAACATGGATCAAGTCAATTGAATTCTCCAAATTGCACCATATGGAGTGTGTATGTGTGAGTGAGTGTGTGCCCAGCGATGGATTGGCGCCCTGTCCTGGGTCAATCTGCCCAGCGCCCGAGATGTTCTCCCCTGGATGGGCATGGGGAACTCCACCGTGACCCTAATAGAGGATAAAGCGGAAGATAATGAATGAATGAATGAATGAATGAATGAATGAATGGGAATAAAGTGGTTATAGATTTATATCAGTAGCCCCAAGCCAAACCCTTAAATTGGGGGGGTGCATGGGGAACAGGATTTACCAATTCATTTGAACAGTTGCATGAGAAAATGCACCAAATTTTTGGGGTGTTGACCCCTCTGCAGGACATTTTATTAATAAAGTGTGAACGCCATAGACTATAGTGCAGACATATGAAAAAACTATACAGCTATGTGTCAGTGCAGATGTTCCATCCATCCATTATCTTCCGCTTAATCCTTTATTAGGGTCGCAAATGGGTTCTCCATGCCTATCCAGAACAGATCGTTTCAGTCACTGAACAGATACATCCAGGACAGTGTGCCAAATTACCACTGGGCACACACACACTTCATTGGGGCAATTAAGATAGGGGCCAGAAAACTCACGCTGAATATGGAATCACTCCCAAATCGGGATTCAAACCTAATTCCACAAAGCTAACGACTAAGCCACAGTGCCGCCCTCTACATCTATTTATGCACCCAAATGTAATGTTTAGCAACCATAACAATAATGTAGTGTTAAGTCCTGAGTCATTACTCAGCAATATTTTAATTAGGAACTCAGAAGTGCGCTTCCACACTCAGTATGAAGGATTCCAAATGAGTTATTACGCAATGCATTAGTCATTCACATTATAACTGCTATTGTAAGTGCCATCTGTGTATTTGTGTGAAGTTCTTTTTATGGACACATAGGCCTCAGTGCATCTTCTGTCTGTTTAGAGTGAACATTTTTTGTTGGCAGATTAGTCAGTCGGTGCCGACACGATCCTGTAATATTTCATCATGAGATTCCTTTAGCATTCAATTAAAATGTCAAAAAAGACATAAATTAAGAGCTATATACTGTATATATATATATTATTATGATGTCAACGTTACACCAGTTTCCCATGATTTATTCACAATAATACACAACCTTGAGTGACTTAAAACGTTGATGAAAACAAGATAATAAAAAAACTATGTTTAATTAATAACTGTGTTTATTTTCAACTAAATTATTAATAAAAATTTATATCCGGTTTTTAAAAGAAACATTAGTTGCTGAGTAACCGGATATTGGCTTAGTGCTAATCGGGAAATGGATTTTCATTAGGGGCGGCATGGTGGCTTAATCATTAGCACGTCCGCCTCTCAGCGCTGGGGATCCAGGTGCGAATCTCAATTTGGGTGGAGTTTGCATCTTCTCCCCGTCTCTGTTTCCTCCCACAGTCCAAAAACATTGTTTAAGGTAAACTGAAAGGTCTTAATTGCCCCATGTAGTGTGTGTTGTCTATGTGAGTAAGTGAGTGTGTCCAGTGATAGATTGGTGCCCTTTCCTGGGTGTATCTGCCCTGGGTGTATTCCTGGGTGTATTGGTGCCCTTTCCTGGGTGTATCTGTGTATATATGTGTGTGTGTGTGTGTGTGTGTGTGTGTGTGTATAAATGTATATTCATTAATTCATTATCTTCTGCTTTATCCTCTATTAGGGTCGCGGGGGGGGTTCTCCATGCCCATCCAGGGGAGAACGTTTTGGGCGCTGGGCAGATACACCCAGGACAGGACACCAATCTATCACTCTCACTCACACAAACACATTCTATATGGGGCAATTTCAAAAGCTCAATTAATCCATGTTTTTGGACTGTGGGAGGAAACCGGAGAACCTGGAGGAAACCCACGTGGACATGGGGAGAACAAGGAATGTCCACACAGATTGGGATGCGAATATATATAAGTGTGAAAATAAAAGTTAAATACCAATAAACTATTAGAATCCAACTGGCAATTTTGAGCAATTCACTGTAAACACCTGACTGGAGTTCTTTATTTAAATTTTTAGGTTTAAATGGAGCAGAAGTCTCTTAAAAGCTAAGTCCTCATCATCCTCTGTTAAGGCGTACTGTACTTTACAATGAGTGAGCCTTTGATCTGATAGACATATGTTCCTACATTGTTATAATTTGGTATGTAATACATTTATGAATGAGATGGCATATATAAGGTCAATGGAAGTTTTGTTAAACAAGTAATTACACAGTAAATGCTGCTTTACATGAGATAGTCATGTCTCATTTTACTGTTTCACACAAAAAAAAAAAAAACAGGACAACACTTGAGTACTGTTATTTTAGTGGTACATGCAATATTGCTACGAATTTCCTGTAGAGTAAATATTTTGTGTAGTTTTTACTGGTATAGAATATAATGATGGAAAACACATACCTTTTTGTTATCCTGAGGTGAAAATCAGTTTCTCGTTCAAATGCCTCTGATCCGTTGTCGGTGCACCTCAGATATAAGGTGTGGTTAACCAAAACAGAAGGAAAGAAAGAAAGACGCGCTTTTTAAAGCGCAAGGAGCGCTGATTTAAAGAGGCGCTGCTCAGCCACGCACTCGCGCATCACTGTGATTACTGATTCCCATTCAGAGGCACAGTCAGAGCTCCATCACTGAGTCTGCACTCACACACACCTCACTCTGACACCGAGCATTACACACAATCCGAGCAAAAAACTGTAAAATACAATATAGATACATATGACACTGATGATAAATACAGTGAGTATGTCTTTGCGTTACAAAACAAGCCTCAAAAGGTGGTTTAACTTCAAGTAATTTATTTATAGAGCGTTTTTTACAATAGTACATTGTCACAAAGCAGCTTTACAGTGTTAGAAGCCTTTAAACCCCCAAAAAGCAAGCGGAAGCGACAGTGGCAAGAAAAAACTCCCTGTTATGTTGATATTTTAAGGAAGAAACCTTGTGAGGACCAGACTCAGTAGGGGACACATCCTTCTTGAGCGGCCGGGCAGCATCAACAGTGTAGGACAGTCACGTACAGATTGTGTGATGATCAGGTGACTTGTATCCATCAGGAGTCTCCCACTCCATCTTACCATCACTCGTGAACAAGAACCCGAGATACGATACTTAAACTCCTCCACTTGAGGCAAGAAGATCTCATCTCTGACCCTCCTGGAGCGGCCGGGCAGCATCAACAGTGTAGGACAGCCATGTACAGATTGTGTGATGATCATGTGACCCGTATTTAACAACTGAAGAACTATATAAGTCCATTGAGGACGTCCTGCAGGACCGCCAGTCCAATAAAATAAAAAATACATTTGAAATACTGTATTATGATTAGTTATGAAACCTTAAAAGATTAAACTTTACCCAAAATCTATTATGTATCGTATTAATTTTCAAAGTAAGTTGATCTTTTACCCTCTGTAAAATATATATAGTATAATAAATATATTCATTTATTCATTATCTTCCGCTTAACCCTCTACTAAGGTTGCGGGGGGGGGGGGGGGGGGGGGGGTGTGTTACCCATGCACATCCAGGATAGAACTTTTCAGATACACACAAGACAGGGGACACACGGACTATATGGGGTAATTTACAGTGGGCAATTTACGTTAAATCCATGTTTTTGGACTGTGGGAGGAAAAAACGCGGAGAACCCGGAGGAAACCCATGCGGACACGGTTAGAACATGGAAACTTCAACATACAAATCAAACTGCTAACCTCTAAACCACTGTGTCACCAAATTCTACAAACAATTATTGTGAATTTTGGATTTGTATAACCTTGTATATCCATCCATCCATTATCTTCTGCCTTATCCTCCCTAATCATGGGGTTCCCCATGCCCATCCAGGGGAGAACGTTTCGGGCACTATGCGCAATGTGACTTTATTGTCATTTACGTAACATGTGTTACATGAAATGTAAATGAAATTCTGTTTCACAAACCCAGTTTACCCTAAGTGGTAAAACTGAAACCAAAAATTCATTTAAATATTACAATACAACCCCCCCCCCCCCAATAATAACAATAATTAAATATAGCAATATATGATTAAAATGTAAATATAAAAATATAATAGCAATAAAAAAATCCAAAGAAACATAAAATATAGCAGCCGTGAGATCACTCACACGCACACACTTTACCTTTCACTTTATCCTCTATTAGGGTCGCGGGGGGGGGGGGGGGGTTCCCCATGCCCATCCAGGGGAGAACGTTTCACCCAGGACAGGGTGCCAATCTATCACTGGGCACACAGTCATTCACTCACACAGACACGCACACTCTATATGGTGCAATTTGGAGAACTCAATTGACTTGATCCATGTTTTTGGACTGTGGGAGGAAACCGGAGAACCCGGAGGAAACCCACACGGACACAGGGAAAATATGGAAACTCCACCCATATAGGGATTCGAACCAGGAATCCCTAGCGCTGAGAGGAGAACATGCTAACCACTAAACCACCGTGCCGCCCCTCTTAAAACATATAATTTTTATATAATCTATATTATTGGACTTAGTCAGTTACTAAAGAAATATATATAGATTTATTTTATTTATTTCATAAATAACTGACTAAGTCCAACAATATATCGTTTTGTTTCAGTAATTCTTTTTTAATTATTTATTGATATTCTGAAGAGTACAGAACAGAGCGAGCAGCACTGTTTATGCTCATTCATAATGTAAGTGGTAGTGAGGTGCTGTGCTGTATACATGCAGAGTTTGAATAGTGTGCTGCTTTAACAGTAATTTATAAAAAGGTTTTCTGAAGATTTTACCATCTGTGCTTTTATCCGATTATCCAGAGAGCTGGAAGAGCAGTCTTTACATCTCCTTAAAAAGGGATTCGTCCTTATGAACACATTTCCTTTGTGAGGATGTATTTTGCTGTACCAGCTCTATAGTTGTACTTCCTTTTATTATTTTGATTTTTTTTTTTTTTTCATTTTGAAAATCTGCTACAACCAAGTCTGCTTTGTGATACTGTGGCGCCAGGGCGCGGTGGATGGAGTCTGCAGACAGGAGGCAGGCTAGGGACGCAGATCAGGTCAATGGTAACACCTGTTAATTGTCTCATATGCTTCTGTCTCGTGGTTGGGTTCATAGGGTTGGCAGTGGGTTCTCCATGCCCATCAAGGGGAGAACGTTTCGGCACTTGGCAGATATACCCAGGACAGGGCGCCAATTTATCTGGGTACACACTCACTCACACAGACAAACACTTCCATCCATCCATTATCTGGATCCATGTTTTTGGACTGTGGGAGGAAACCGGAGAATCCGGAGGAAACCCACGCGGACACGGGGAGAACATGGAAACTCCACCCAGATTGGGATTTGAACTGGGAATCCCTAGCGCTGAGAGGAGAACATGCTAACCACTAAGCCACCGTGCCGCCCCTCAGATAAACACTTAGGGCATTTAATTTAATTTGAATCCATGTTTTGGATTGTGGGAGGAAACCTGAAAACCTGGAGGAAACTCCACCCTGGATTGCGATTCGAACCCAATACTCCAGGGTTGAGATGCGAAACTGCTAACCACTTATACCCTTAATGGAAATACAGATTAATATAAACAGCAATTAATTAAACAGCGATTAATATAAACAGTCATTTCGGAATCCTGTTACTCAGCAATTAATGTTTATTTTAAAAACTTATATTTACCTTTTATTAATTTAGTTTGATTATATATATTATTATATATATATATATATATATATATATATATATATATATATATATATAGGGGCGGCATGGTAGTTTAGTGGTTAGCATGTTCTCCTCTCAGCGCTAGGGATTCCCGGTTCGAATCCCCATCTGGGTGGAGTTTCCATGTTCTTCCCGTGTCCGCGTGGGTTTCCTCCGGGTTCTCCAGTTTCCCCCACAGTCCAAAAACATGGATCTAGTCAATTGAGGTCTCCAAATTGCCCCATATAGAGTGTGTCTGTGCGAGTGAGTGAGTGCCCAGCGATAGATTGGCACCCTGTCCTGGGTGTATCTGCCCAGCGCCCAAAACGTTCTCCCCTGGATGGGCATGGGGAACCCCCCTGCGACCCTAATATAGGATCATCACTCCCACTATATATATATATATAGTGGGAGTGGTAGCTCAGTGGTCAGGGCGTTGGACTATCAATCTGAAGGTTGGCGGTTCAAATCCCAGGTCCACTGAAGTTACCAATGTGGGTCATTGAAGCATTAACCCTATATATAGGGATGTAATGTGATTATATGTGCTCACCTATAAGTATTTGGATAAAAGCGTCTGCCAAATGACCAATGTTTATTTATTTTTTTTTTTTTTTTTTTTTTTGGACAAAACAAATGGACAAAACAGTTAAATATTTTTATAAGATGTTCATGTGCTTGATCAGGAAAAATGAAAAAGTCCAATACTCATATAACCGTTGCAGTTCTATATTTCTGTTGTGCTTATATCCACCAAAAGAGGGCAGTATAATACATGCTCTTAATAAGTTCTGCATCTGAACAGAACGATGGACCTTAGCAGTAATGAGATCTGTTATGAAGGTTAAGATATGATAGTATCACAGATATTTGGCCTCAGAAACGTTTCTGTGATGATATGACAGTGATACGTTACATTTTAAGACATTCGTAATAAACTGTATTTTAATAGAAATGTGTTCAAGCTGAGAGATTAACTGTGCAGTACATCATAAAGTTCAACACACCATTGCAAACACACCATAACCAAATACTTTCATACAAATACATTTATGTTTGTTTTGATTATTATTTGTGTGTTCCCCTTTCAGCGGTGGGGATTCAGGTTCGAATCCCAATCTTTGTGGAGTTGGTGGAGTTTCCATGTTCTCCCCGTGTCCGCATGGGTTTCCTCCGGGTTCTCCAGTTTCCTCCCACAGTCCAGAAACATGGATTCAGGGTAAATCGTGGATTCCCGGGTTTCGGCAGCTTGTAAAGCATCTTTGGGACAGTCATAGGAATGTGGTTAAGGAACCAGCCTTGTTATCTGAAGGTCCCCGGTTCGATTCCCGGTCCCATCAAGTGACATGACTGAAGTTGCCCTTGGGCAAGACACCTGATCCCAATTGCATCCCGGGCGCCGAACTCAAGGCTGCTCACCGCTCCGGGCACGCATGCTCACCTCACTCAGTGTGTGTGTGTGTGTGTGTGTGTGTGTGTGTGTGTGTGTGTGTGTGTGTGTGTGTTCTGCACGGATGGGTTTAATGTGGAGGACACACTCCTCTGTGTGTAAGCACTGTAGGCAAAATAAATCACTTTTTAACTGAATGCCTTAAATTGCCCCATACAGTGTGTGTATGTGTGTGTGGAGTAGTAGGGTAGAGGATTAAGAGGGAGATAATGAATGACGTAATACATTAATCCCAGAAAGTATTTGCATGTGTTTACTTTGATATTTAGAACATCTCATTTTATTTTAGCTCATTATTTTCTGTTTAATCCTCTACTAGGGTCGTGAGGGGGGTGGGGGGTTAGTGCCCTATGTCCATCCAGGAGAGAATGCTTCAGGCGCTGGGCAGAGTCACCCAGGACAGCATTCCAATCCATCCCTGAGCACACACTCAAACACACACACACACCCACACACACACACGTCACGTTTTTGGACTAGAGGTGTGTGTGGGGGGGGTTCCCCATGCCCATCCAGGGGAGAACGTTTTGGGTGCTGGGCAGATACACCCAGGACAGGGTGCCAATCTATTTCTGGACACACTCACTCACACAGACACACTATAGGGACAGTTAAGAGCAATCAATTTACCTTGAATCTCTATTTTTTGGACAGTGGTAGGAAACCAAAGAACCTGGAGGAAACCCCCATGGACACAAGAAGAACATGGAAACTTCACCCAGATTGGGATTTGAACCGAGAATCCCTAGCACTGAGAGGAGAACATGCTAACCACTAAGCCACCGTATTGGCCCAGCGCCTGAAACGTTCTCTCCTGGATAGGGAACCCATCCATCCAACCATCCATTATCTTCCACTTTATCCTCTATTAGGGTCACAGGGGCCCATCCAGGGCAGAACGTCTCAGGCGCTGGGCAGATACACGCAGGACAGGGCGCCAATCTATCGCTGGACACACACACACTCACCCACACACTCTATATGGGGCAATTTGGAGAATTCAATTGACTTTGATCCATGTTTTTGGACTGTTGAAGGAAACTGTTGGGATTCGAACCGGGAATCCCTCGTGCTGAGAAGAGAACATGCTAACCACTAAGCCACCGTGCCGCCTGGATAGGAAACCCATGATTACTTAATACATTTTATGAACCAAAATAAATAGTTACCTAAAAGTTTAGATGTTTTGTCCCTTCACATTGGACTCAAATGTATTCCTTTCATTCAGTTCAAAGGTCTAATGCACCATATCCTACTTTTTTTTTTTTTTTTAGAAATCCCTGAGTGTAATTTTATACGAATAGATCATCTTCGTGTTCTGACCCAATTACACCGTCGTCTTCGGTCAGTTAAACACCTCGCCTGAAGGACCGTTGCTGGAAGATGATCTGTCCTCCTGACCCACTTCAGACGAGCCCACAGTTTTAGCATCTCCTGCCTCAGTGTGGTTGGTTTGGTGGGGGAGGTTACCAGGAGGTGTTCTCACTGGGGGAAAGCGTAACTTGTCTGCGTGATGCCCTGTTTTAGCATCAATGTACCATCCATTTCCATTTTTTTCTGCTTTTCCTATATTAGGGTTGCGGGGGGGTTGCTCATGCTCATCCAGAAGAATGTTTCGGGCGCTGGGCAGATACACCCAGGACAGGGCGCCAATCTATCACTGGGCACACACTCACTCACACAAACACACTCTATATGGAGCAATTTGGAGAACTCAATTGACTTGATCCATGTTTTTGGACTGTGGAAGGAAACTGGAGAACCTGGAGGAAACCCATGCGGCCATGGGGAGAACACGGAAACTCCACCCAGATTGGGATTCGAACCGAGAATCCCTAGTGCTGAGAGGAGAACGTGCTAACCACTAAGCCACCATGCCGCCCTCAATGTACCATTTCCAAACAAAATAAGGTCTGAAGCCAGATAGCTTTTGATAGCTGTTGAAACTGCAGACAGCCATTAAGAACACTTTTTATTGTATTAAGTTTACGTTGTTGGGTTGCGTTTGGCTTGGCTTTCTCTCTACTCCATTTTCAAGCCTCGATCTTGATATATACAAACAGACAGTTAATATGTTTCATTCGTCCATTCATCATCTTCCACTTTGTCCTCTACTAGGGTCCCAGGGGGGTTCTCCATGCCCATCCAGGGGAGCAAGTCGAAGCAACAGTGGGACCCTGGTAGAGGATTATTCATTCAATCACTCTTTATCTTCCACTTAATCCTCTACTAGGATCGTGGGGGGGTTCTCCATGCCCATCCAGGGGAGAACGTTTTGGGCACTGGGCAGATACACCCAGGACAGGGTGCCAATCTATCGCTGGGTGTTAATAATTTTTTTGTCTTTATTTATTCAAGAGGCGGGCAGCACAGTGTCCGCGTGGGTTTTCTCCGGGTTCTCCGGTTTCCTCCCATAGTCCAAAAACATGGATCAATTCAACTGAGTCCTCCAAATTGCCCCATATATAGTGTGTGTGTGAGTGAGTGTGTGCCCAGTGATAGATTGGCGCCCTGGGTGTATCTGCCCAGCGCCTCTAACGTTCGGTTAAGGGAATTAAATGGCAGGAAATGTGTGCAATCATCAGTGAACCTACGAGGTCATATAACTGAACAGCTCTGAAATTGCGTGAATCATAAACCATATCAAAAAGTGTCTGAAGAATCGACTCGATCGTAGGCAAAGAAATCCACCCTCTTGTTGGATTGTTGGGCATTTGATTCGATGTTTCTGTACACAACACTTGCTTTTAATCTGAGCTTTAATCATATTATATGACTTTTAGGATTTTTTGGAATCCCAGCTTCTGTTTAAAGAAAGAGCCTTTTGTATTAATTATAAACTCATTATTCTTAAACCGGCAGCATGATGGCTTAGTTGGTAGCATGTTCTCCTCTCAGCGCTAGGGATTCCAGTTCGAATCCCCATCTGAGTGGAGTTTCCATGTTCTCCCCGTGTCTGCGTGGGTTTCCTCTGGGTTCTTCGGTTTCCTCCCACAGTCCAAAAATATGGATCAAGTCAATTGAATTCTCCAAATTGCCCCATATAGAGTGTCTCTGTGTGAGTGAGTGTGTGCCCAGTGATAGATTGGCGCCCTGTCCTGGGTGTATCTGCCCAGCGCCCGAAACGTTCTCCTCTGGATGGGAATGGGGAACCCCACCGCGACCCTAATAGAGGATAAAGCGGGAGATAATGAATGAATGAATGAATGTTTAAAGAAAGAGCTTTTGTATTAATTATAAACTCATTATTCTTAAACCGGCAGCATGATGGCTTAGTTGTTAGCATGTTCTCCTCTCAGCGCTAGGGATTCCCAGTTCGAATCCCCATCTGGGTGGAATTTCCATGTTCTCCCCGTGTCCGCGTGGGTTTCCTCCGGGTTCTCCGGTTTCCTCCCACAGTCCAAAAACATTGATCAAGGTCAATTGAGTTCTCCAAATTGCCCCATATAGAGTGTCTCTGTGTGAGTGAGTGTGTGCCCAGTGATAGATTGTAGCCCTGTCCTGGGTGCATCTGCCCAGCGCCCGAAACGTTCTCCCCTGGATGGACATGGGGAACCCCCCCGCGAACCTAATAGATGGATGGATGGATTATTCTTAAAGAAATCATGGGCTTCATTTAGCAGCCCAACACATTATAATATCTGCAAGACAATCTGTTTGTTGAGTTTGCTGATCAAAGGTCAGACATGTTTCATCTGGTCAATGCATCAAAAAGAGAAAGTGATGTCAACAGATACATTATAATGATGTGCACAGTCCAGAATGCTAGATGTTTTATTGATTAATGATAGCGAGCATCCAGGGCATTGATGTAAAGCCTTTAAAAGCTAGTTTATTCGCAGTACCTTGAAGGTCACTGGATACCCATGTATGCACAGAGGAAAAATATCAGAGTCAGAATCAGAAAATTTTATTCCTAATCCCTGGAGAAAATTGCAGTTTTTACAGAGGCTCCATTAATCGTGTTTATATATACAAAAGGGGAAATAAAAAGTTACCAATAAGCGCAGTAAAATTAAACTAAAAGAACTAAAAATACACAATAAAGTAAAAGTAAAGTGGCATAGTAAAGGTAAGTGAAAGTAATGTGGCATGTGTACAGTATGTGAAATCTGTTAATTTAAAAACTTTAAATATTTTAAATATAGTGCACTGTGTGGAAAATGGTTGAATAATATATATACATTTTAATAATTAACATGATTACTTATTGCACATTAAAGTTAAAGTTGTTTCTTTGAGTGAGGAGTTGAACAGACTGATTATATAGCTTGATGGTCACAGGTAAGAATGACCTCCTGTGGTGTCTGAACAGTGTGAGGTACAGTGTGAGGTACAGTGTGAGGTACAGTGTGTGGTACAGTGTGAGTTACAATGTGTGGTATAGTGTGTGGTACAGTGTGAGGTACATTGTGAGGTACAGTGTGAGGTACAGTGTGAGTTACAGTGTGTGGTATAGTGTGAGGTACAGTATGTGGTACAGTATGTGGTAGTGTGAGGTACAGTGTGTGGTACAGTGTGAGGTACATTGTGAGGTACAGTGTCTTGTACAGTGTGAGGTACAGTGTGTGGTACAGTGTGTGGTACAGTGTGAGGTACAGTGTGTGGTACAGTGTGTGGAACAGTGTGTGGTACAGTGTGAGGTACATTGTGAGGTAAAGTGTCTTGTACAGTGTGAGGTACAGTGTGTGGTACAGTGTGAGGTACAGTGTGTGGTACAGTGTGTGGTACAGTGTGAGGTACAGATCAGCCACCTTCAACCTGCTGCCCCAGCATGCAACAGCATAAAGGCCACCACGATCCCCAGCGCTTAGAGGAGAACATGCTAACTACTATACCACCTTACTGGTCCATCACTATTTTAGAGCTTGTTTTAATATTTTTTTATCAGTAAACTGTTTGAAAACAGTGTAACTAGAACTCTCAGTGTTTGTCTCACAGCACTGAGGATTCCTAGTTCGAATCAAAATCTGGGTGGAGTTTCCATGTTCCACCCACATGGGTTTCCTCCAGGTTCTCCGTTTCCTCCCTTAGTCCAAACATGGATTCAAGAATCAAGTTGAATGCTCTAAATTGCCCTATATAAAGTGTGTGTGTCTGTGTGAATAAGTGTGTGCCCAGCGATGGATTGGCGCCCTGTATTACTGATTTACAAAACGCCCCCCCCCCCCCCCATGACCCTAGTAGAGGATAAAGTTGAAATGACAGATGGATGGATGAATAGGAGAACGAGAGAACGTGATATCAGAAAAGCTGTTCTAATGTTATGGGTTACAACTGTGAGGTACAAGTTTGAAATGTTACAGTGTGTCATGGTAACAGTGTAACAGATATAACACTGTGATTAGTTTGCATTGGTGAGGTACTGTGTTGGTACAGTGTTGAAAATGATACCCAGCATGTAATAAAGATTTGTTTACAATAGAGGAAGAAATGTCGGGATATAATACCACAATAATTCTTTATGACTTTAGAGGTGTGGTAAAATCATGGTTGTAGAATAAATACAAAACTGGGGCATATGTGTGTGTACACTGTGTGTGGTGTGTGATTACAGTGTGTGGTACAGTGTTCATTACAGACTGTGAGGTACACTGTGAGATACAATGTGAGCTACAGTGTGTGGTACAGTGTAAGATACACTGTGAGGTACAATGTGAGGTACAGTGTGTGGTACAGTGGGTGGGAGGCATCGTCCACTCGCCACCACAGACTCATAAAAGGTCCTGAGCATCGTCCTGCAGATGTTGTAGGACCTCAGACGTCTCAAAAAGATCGGGATTCCAACCTGGATCCCCAGCGCTGAGAGGAGAACATGCTAACTACTATACCACCTGGCTTGTAAAAGATCCTGAGCATCGTCCTGCAGATGTTGTAGGACGTCAGACGTCTCAAAAAGAACATAGACATGGAGCAATGAGCAATGAGGGTTAAGGGTCTTGCTCAAGGACCCACATTGGTAAGTTCAATGGACCTGGGATTTGAACCCACCACCTTTGAATTGCTAGCCCAACACCCTAACCACTGAACACTCCCTAATGCATCATTCCACAACATAAGCGCCACACCTTCTGTTAAATCCGGTGATGCAATAACTGTTGTAATAACGCCCAGACTTAATATAAAACTGAAATACGCTCCTTTTTTCTTTTCGTTTTATGACATGATTGAGGCTCATTTCATTTTATACACAAAGACACAAAAGCAATAAACCTTTCAGATAAGCACAGTCACCTGATGTGGTCTCTTGCTCAATATACTGTATAGACATTATAGTCATGGGCGTTTTTAGGGTTTAGAAACATCAGGGGCTTTAGCCAGATCCCTTATTCCCCCCTCTGTCCTCTTTAAAAAATTGCCCTTTCATGAGTGTATTTGTCCATTTTTCAAACTGTTGTTACATTCATTTAGTTTGATCATTTATTTAGTTATTCATTCATTCATTATCTTCCGCTATCCAGGGGAGAACATTTTGGGCGCTGGGCAGATACACCCAGGACAGGGCGCCAATGGAACATGGAACATGGAAACTCCACCCAGATGGGGATTCGAACCGGGAATCCCTAGTCATTCATTAGTTATCCATCCATTATGTTCTGCTTTATCCTCTACTAGGGTCGCGGGGGGGGGGGGGGTGAATGTCTCGGGACAGACATTCACTCCCATCCAGGAGTGAATGTCTCAGGTGCTGGGCAGATACACCCAGGACAGGGTGCCAATTCATCGCTGGGCACACACTCACTCACACCAACACACTCTATATGGGCCAATTTTGAGAATTCAATAGACTTGATCCATGTTTTTGGACTGCGGGAAGAAACCGGAGAACCCGGTGGAAACCCACGCAGACACGGGGAGAACATGCAAACTCCACCCAGATGGGGATTCCAACCGGGAATCCCTAGTGCTGAGAGGAGAACATGCTAACCACTAAGCCACCGTGCCGCCCTATTTATTAGTTATGTCGGATGAAATTAAATTACATATGAAATATGTCTGTCTGCAGTGGAGAGCACCTTCAGTTCTAATAAAAGATGCTTTTGGATGAAAATGTTTGAATAAATGAACCTGAGCTTTGATGAATCTGTTTTACGAGTCGGTCGCAGATGAGACAGTTTTAACTGGTTTTGGTTAAAATACCGTAACGTTGCGACAGTTTGCTCTTTACAGACAACATACAGTTATTACGGTAACTTTACTCTCCCTACTGGTGAAAAAACTCTGGTGAAACTGGTGAAAGTCTCCCTCAAAACACACACAGAGTTTAGAAACACAAACAGCTGACGGTGACTCCATCGTTCGGTCCCGCTGCTGGAGGAGAGGCTGCAGACAAAGCTGCTCTCATTTGATCCGGGGCTACTGACAAAACATCTATAGCCCCGAAAACCCAGGTCTGACGACGCCCCTGATTATAGTACAAGCTTAAGAAATATGTGACTTTACAGAGATCATGGTTATCGTTATCATTTGCTTAATCCACTTCTAAGGTTGTGGGGCAGGGGGGTCCCCATGCCGTCCTACGTTTTGGAATCTGGACAGATATACCAAGGATAGGACGCCAATCTATCGCTGGGTACACGCAGACACACTTACACTATATAGGGGCAATTTAGGACATACAGTATGTCAAACAGATACTCCTAACAAATGTAAAAAAACTTCATGGACTTCCACCACCCAGATGGGGATTCCCGGTTCGAATCCCCATCTGGGTGGAGTTTCCATGTTCTCCCCGTGCCTGCGTGGGTTTCCTCCGGGTTCTCCGGTTTCCTCCCACAGTCCAAAAACATGGATCAAGTCAATTGAATTCTCAAAAATTGCCCCATATAGAGTGTGTCTGTGTGAGTGAGTGTGTGCCCAGTGATGGATTGGCGCCCTGTCCTGGGTCTATCTGCCCAGCGCCCAGACGTTCTCCCCTTGATGGGCATGGGGAACCCCACTGCGACCCTAATAGAGGATAAAGTGGGAGATAATGAATGAATGAATGAATGAATGAATTTAGCCCTTCGTATGAATAAAAACTGTAGTGATAAAAGCACTTTAATTTATTCATAGACAGAACCTGTGGTCCATTTGAAATCGAGCTGTGCATAGATTTTGGCCCAAAGCACCTATAAAATATTTTCATTTCATTTTATTCACATGTAGCTCAAACTCCATGAGAAACCTGCCTTGATTTTGATAGCTTCCATTTTTTCCCCTTTACCTTTACTGTTATTATCTCCAGTGACCTCCATTAAGTTACAGTAGACATGTGACTTTTCGTGCACTGATCCAATTATACTCAATACATTCAACTTTATGGCGAAATTACACCCTGCACAGGCGTCATCATATAACTCATGACGTCTGCCTTTACCATTGCAGTTCCCCTTTTTGATAATTCTTCACGTAAAAGTCCTTTATCATCTGTTGTGTTGTGATGGTGACAGGTGTGTTGGACAAGATTTAAGTCTTCTGGTCACAGTGTCATTTTGATACAGAAAGAGAATATAATCGAAATGTCTTCTGCATAAATGCATAACTTTACTTGAACATTACTAAATATTATAATAATTAGTAATATATATCCATCCATCCATCCATCCATCCATTATCTTCCACTAGGGTCCATATGCCCATCCAGGGGAGGACATCTCAGGCGCTGGGCAGATACACCCAGGACAGGGCGCCAATCTATCACTGGGCACACACTCACTCACACAGACACACTCTATATGGGGCAATTTGGAGAATTCAATTGACTTGATCCATGTTTTTTGGACCGTGGGAGAGAAACCGTTGATACACTGTTGATGCTGTTGATGATTGAGTCCCCCACTGAGTCTTGGTCCTCACAAGGTTTCTTCCTTAAAATATCAACAGAGTTTTTTCTTGCCACTGTCGCTTCGGCTTGCTCTTTTGGGATTTAAAGGTTTATAACACTGTAAATCTGCTTTGTGACAATGTACTATCCCCAGGGCTGAGAGGAGAACATGCTAACAAATAAGCCATATATATATATATATATATATATAAAGAAGATATATACATAAAAGTATATATTGAACTATATATATATGAGCTAGGTTTTGCAAGGAATTTAATGGGAAGAATTTCACACTGGTATAGGTGGAAGGACATTAAAAGATAATTGCAGCACAGGTTTTTACAAAGTAAAACTGTAAAAAAAAATGCTGCTTTGTGACAATGTACTATCCCCAGGTGGTTGTAATGTGACTGAGAGGGGTAGAAAACATGCTATTATATATATATATATATATATATATATATATATATAAATAAGCCACAGGTTTATATAAATGCTTTGTGATATATATCCCCATATGCTATATATATATATATATATATATATATATATATATATATATATATATATATATAATAAATATTTCTGTGATTTGAATTGATATCAATCCTCTTACCATAAACCTCTAATAAACTTTAATATGACAAAATCATCACCCTCACGTTGTAAAAAGAAATAAAAAATAATAAAACGTTAGAATCCTACATAAGAGATTTAACGGTTTTGGGCACTGAAAACCATTTTAACAAAAGCACCTTTGTTCTCGAGTTATTAATTAACCTTCACGAAAGTACTTGAGTCAGACTCAGTCAGAGGTCCATAAAAAAACAACAATGCAGCTGCCGTACGATGGATTTCAGTCAGGATTTATGAAATCCCATTTATGGCAGTGTAAAATGTGATTTGGTTTATTCATTTACTCCGTTTAGAACCCTTGGCCATGAGTGGTTAGAATGCTACGTGTCATTGAGTGTAAATCCCTTATAAAGGGAAGAACGGGGGGAGAACACCAAGTTAAGAACTGAAAGGATTAAAGTAACACAACTAGAGAAGACCTGAAGAAAGCAACTTTATCATGAAGACTATTCTTTCATTTGCTCTTCTCCTGATCACTCTCGCTTTGTTCTCCGAGGCCGTTCAAGTTCAGGTAAAATAATATTTATATATATATATATATATATATATATATATATATATATATATATATATATATATATATATATATATATATATATATATATATTATTATTATTTTTTTTTTTTTTTTTTTTTTCCCATTGCTTTTTTCCCCAAAGAGTCCAGAGAATAGATAAATTCATTTTATTATGCATATTAAATGTATGTGCTTAATGGATTTACTCACATAAATATCACCTTTATAATTCATATTTATATTTATATTATAATAAATATTCATTCATTATCTCCCGCTTTATCCTCTATTAGGGTCGCGGTGGGGTTCCCCATGCCCATCCAGGGGAGAACATCTCGGGCGCTGGGCAGATAGACCCAGGACAGGGCGCCATCCATCGCTGGGCACACACTCACTCACACAGACACACTCTATATGGGGCAATTTTGAGAATTCAATTGACTTGATCCATGTTTTTGGACTGTGGGAGGAAACCGGAGAACCCGGAGGAAACCCACGCAGACACGGGGAGAACATGGAAACTCCACCCAGATGGGGATTCGAACCAGGAATCCCTAGCGCTGAGAGGTGAATGTGCTAACCACTAAGCCACCGTGCCGCCTTATAATAAATATTACAATATAATTCAATATAATTATAATATAATATTTATAATGCATGTCCATTGCCTTCTTGGCTACAACAGCTTTGTGCAATAAAAGCCTCCCTTTTTTCCTTTTAAAAAATAACAAAATATAATGTGATTGTTTTATACACGGCAAAGATTTTTAATCTGTAAAACGTTAACAGATCCTTCGTTTAAGAAATAATCTTAATGCTGTCTGATGTTTTGCTTTTTCTTTCCTGTAGGATGGAGATTACTCATTTTCAATTGAATCAGTGAAAGTTCTGCAGCAGTTGCTGAAGGATCCCGCTCCCAAGCAGAACCCCCTTCAGCGCATGGCCGGCAATGCTGCGGTTTGTGCCAACCCAACCCTGCCACAAGAGTTTATGGGCATTTGCCAAAGACCTGGTTCTGCCAGAGTATTTTCTAGACTGGGTAAGTACCTGTTTTGTAACATCCTCAATCTCAAATCACATTTACATTTACATTTGGTCATTTATTGGACGCTTTTATCCAAAGCGACTTACAAGGTGAGCATAAGGTTCATCACAGCATCCCTGGAGCAATGAGGGTTAAGGGCCTTGCTCAAGGACCCTTGAGCTATCTTGGTAACTTTAGTGGACCTGGGATTTGAACCCCCAACCTTCAGATTGATAGCCCAACACCCTAACAATCTATCAGCTATCTTCCCTTCAAATCCATGCTCATACAAATAAGTTGAAATAGATTAGACCCAAAACCTAAACACCGCCATCAGCACATCGTATACATGCCTTCACATTGGTCTGACATTTTCTCCTTTATTCTCTTACAGCTTCTGTCCAGATGGACGTCTGTGAAATTTGTGCGTTCGCCGCCTGTACCGGTTGCTAGACGTCACTTACTTCCTAAAACGGACTGTCCACAGCTTCACTATTCTAATATTCACCCGTCAGCATTTTTCCAGGCACGCGGAAACAAAATTGAACCACCTCTCAAGAGACACCCGACTGTCAAGAACTGTTACTTGAAAGCACATATGTAATCGTTCTCAGTTTGAAGATTAACTCTTTTTGTTATTACAAGTTTATTTATGATTTAAAGGACTTTTATTTTTCTACCGCTAATAAATTGTGTGACGTTTGAATGTTCTGATATCCACCACCGCCGGATGTTTTCGCCGCAAAGCTTTCACAAAGATGTCTTGCGTGTTTTGCCATCGCGATAAAATTCTGTAGCAATGATGCTATCGGTTTCTGTAGCTTCTGTTTAAAACACTGACTGACTGCAAGATATTAAAGAGTAAGCTACCCACAACCACGGAAAAGCATTCTGTTAGATTTCTTTCCGAACACCGAACTCTTTGAGGATTCTTGCTTTCAAGACTACTTCCTCAAATCACACCTTTCAAGAGATTTTTTTTTCATTCACGTGAACTCATGAGCATTAAGACCAATTATAAATACAGAAATACCTCGGTTCTCGAACATAATTCGTTCCGGGAGGACGGTCGAGAACCAAATTGTTCGAGAACCGAAGCAATGAAGCCCATAGGAAATAATGGAAACTGGATTAATTCGTTCCAAGCCCCAGAAAATGCCTATTTACTGGCCTTATTTGTATATAATATGTAGAAAAACATGAGTCTCAACAAGAAATAAGAAATAAAAGTTTATTTATTAAAACAAAAAAAATAAAATAAAATGTACTGTACAGTACAGTAAATTGTGTTTCATTTACTGTACCTGTACCAACCTTTATGGCAGGAGGGAATGAATGTGGAGGGAGGAGGGAAGGGGGATGGTTATTGTTTTGAAGGGGAGTCCTCTTCAATAAAAACAGAGGGTAATTGCTCTTCGGGTGTTTCTCTCTCCACAAAACGTGACTCTCTCCACAAAAACGTGACTCTTTCTCTGCACTCACACTGATGACGCAAGCAAGGCGCGCTAGGCCGAATGAACGCCATTCGGCTCGACTCGGCTCATCTCGGACGTTCGGATGTTCGAGTTCCAAATATTTGATCGGATTCCAAGACAAAATTTTCTCGAATTTCCTGGTCGAATACCGATTTGGTCGAAAGTCAAGGCATTCGAGAACCGAGGTATCACTGTAAATGTCACATAATAATAATAAAGGCGGCACGGTGGCTTAGTGGTTAGCACATTCGCCTCTCAGCGCTAGGGATTCCCGGTTCGAATCCCCATCTGGGTGGAGTTTCCATGTTCTCCCCGTGTCCGCGTGGGTTTCCTCCGGGTTCTCCGCTTTCCTCCCACAGTCTAAAAACATGGATCAAGTCAATTGAATTCTCAAAATTGCCCCATATAGAGTGTGTCTGTGTGAGTGAGTGTGTGCCCAGCGATGGATTGGCGCCCTGTCCTGGGTGTATTTGCCCAGCGCCCGAGATGTTCTCCCCTGGATGGGCATGGGGAACCCCACCGCGACCCTAATAGAGGATAAAGCGGAAGATAATGAATGAATGAATGAATAATAATAAATGCTCACGTCCACATTTTTTAAATATTCATGGTTTGGGAATGTGGAACGGAACAGTGAGAGGCCACCATGCCGCCTTACGAGATCTCATTTCTTTAATTATATAATTAATAACTTAATAAAATTAATAAAATCGAGATGCTTTACATTCCTGGTTCTTTTTCTTCATTGCTCATTGTAATTCTGTCAAACTTTACCTACAGGCTATTCTAAATTCCCCTCCTTACTTACTAGATTTCTTTCCGGACACCGAACTCTATGAGGATTCTTGCTTTCAAGACTACTTCCTCAAATCACACATTTCAAGAGATTTTTTTTCATTCACGTGAACTCATGAGCATTAAGACCAGTTATAAATAAATAAATGTCACATAATAATAATAAATGCTCACATCCACATTTTTTAAATATACACACACAACTCACAGGACACATGGGTTAATTCATTCTTCCAAAAACAGACACAGGGAAAACATAGAACCTTTACCCAGATTGGGATTCGTACCTGGATCCCCAACGCTGAGAGGGGACCGTGCTAATCGCTAAGCCACCCACAAGGACGTGGGGAGAACATAACATGGAAACTCCATCCAGATCGGAATTTAAACTGCAGTGTTGAGAGGTGGATGTGCTAACCACTAAGCCACTGTTGAGGCAATTTAGATAGAGGCAATTTATATCATCCAATTTACCTTGAATCCATGTTTTTGGACTCTGGGAGGAAAGCGGAGAACCTGGAGGAAACCCACAAGGTCATGGGGAGAACATAACATGGAAACTCCACCCAGATTGGGATTCAAACTGCAGCACTCAGAGGTGGACATGCTAACCACTAAGCCTCCAAAGAGGCAATTTATATATGGGCAATTTAAATAGAGGCAATTTATACCATCCAATTCACCTTGAATTCATGGTTTGGGAATGTGGATCGGAACAGTGAGAGGCCACCATGCCGCCCTACGAGATCTCATTTCTTTAATTATATAATTAATAACTATATTTATGGTAAAATCGAGATGCTTCACATTCCTGGTTCTTTTTCTTCATTGCTCATTGTAATTCTGTCAAACTTTACCCGCAGGTTATTCTAAATTCCCCTCCTTACTCCATCCTCATCACACATCATACTGAAACTGCTCAGTTCTATTGCATATAAGCTTGCATTTCGAATTCTCGCAGTTCACTTACGGAACATTGACAGGACAGTTTTCTACAAATGTGACTGAATTACTGCACTCTCAAGTAATAACCCATCCATCAATCTGTTCCCGACTGAGCTGTTCGTAGGGTAGCATTATGGAACCTCTTAGAACAGCACTTTACACATATCTTTAAGGCCGGCTTTTTGGAAGCATTCTATGAAATGGAAGTTTGAGACTAATCTGCATTGAAAGACATTTATATGCCCATTATTAAATGTATGCTTATGTAAGATTATTGGGTGGAATGGTGAGAGCTAGCTAGATAGCAGGATAGCTAGATAGCTAAAGTTTGGTGTATATGCGATAGATTGGTGTCCTGTCCTGGGTGTATCTGCCCAGCGCCCAAAACATTCTCCCCTGGAACCCCCCCACGACCCTAGTAGAGGATAAAGCAGAAGATAATGGATGGGTATATATATATATATACCCAGTGCAGGGGCAGTGGTTAGCATGTTCGCCTCTCAGCGCTAGGGATTTCCGGTTCGAATCCCCATCTGGGTGGAGTTTGCATGTTCTCCCCGTGTCCGTGAGGGTTGCCTCCGGGTTCTTCGGTTTCCTCCCACAGTCCAAAAACATCGATCAAGGTCAATTGACTTCTCCAAATTGCCCCATATAGAGTATGTTTGTGTGAGTGAGTGTGTGTCCAGTAATAGATTGGCACCCTGTCCTGGGTGGATCTGTCCAGCGACTCTAGTAGAGCATAAACCAAAAGATAATGGATGGAAAAGCATCATTTAAATTTCATTTTTTCATGTTTTTTTGCAGTATGTTCAGAGTTGCATCATTTATAATTTTGAGTGGAGATATTTTATAGCAAAGAATTTAGAGCAAAGAATTTTAAGTTATATAAAGTTGAAGTTAATTCATTGTGTAATAATATTCCTGTCTGTTCTTATTTCTATTCATGTTCAGAAAACATTTACTTTTAGTGTGATCAAAAAATGTTTATCCTGTTCGGCCCATCCTGTAGATGGATGTTTGATGGATAAATGATGGATAATGGATAATGGATGGATGTATGGATGAATGGTGGATAGATGGATGGATGGAAGGATTGATGCATGATGGATGAAGGATGGATGGGTGGGTAGGTTGATGGAAGGATGGATTGATGGATGGATGATTGATGGATGAATGATGGATGGATTGATGATGGGTGGATTGATGATGATGGATGATGGATGGATGATAATGGATGGATGGATGGATGGATGATGGAATGGATGGATAATGGTTGATGAATGGGTGGGTAGGTTAATGGATGGATGATGGAAGGATGGATGATGGATGGATGATGGAGTGTGGATGGATGATGGATGGATGATGGATAAATGGAGGATGGATTATGGATGGATGATGGATAGATGGGTGGGTAGGTTGGTGGGTAGGTTGATGGATGGATCATGGATTGATGGATGGATGGGTGGGTAGGTTGATGGATGGATGATGGATGGATGATGGATGAATGGGTGGATGGATGATGGATGGAAGGATGGATGGGTAGGTAGGTAGATAGATAGATAGCTAAATAGACAGACAGGTTGATTTTCAGGGCAACCAGAAGCGGTTCCATATTGCACAAATTATACCACAACTTAATTTAATAACACTAAAGTGTGTTTTGAGTTTTGCCCCCAGTGCGATTGAGTTTGGCACCCCTGCCCTGGTGCCGTGAGGCGTAATGGTCTCCCACATCAGCAACGTTTAAGTGGACTCTAGGTTTGAAATCCAACCCTCAGTCCAACACCGTTACCACTGAACTACCACTCCCTCCGTTACTGTGTTACTACAGTTTATGAGAAGAAATAAAAATGTGCGCCGCAGGCATGTTTGATTAAAAAGCAGAAGTTCTTGAGTAAATATCAAATCCTGTAATAAGCAAATAGATGATACTTAGACAAACCATGCATCATGTCTGCTGCTTACTAGGTAACTTATTAAGGCCCCGTGAAAAGCTTTGATATGGACAACTGAGACGCACTAAGTTGACAATCGTTCGGGTTCTGATGCAGTTTCAAGCTCGGAAAGGTTCTAGTGAGTCTTATGAGAGGACACCAAAAAACCCGGGGGGAGCCCCATGTGGACATGGGGAGAACATTGAACCCAAAGTTTGGGCGATTGGGAACCTGGACCCCCCCAGCCGGGAGGGGGAACGTCCTAACCCCTAGCCACCCCAGCTTCCCCCCCAAAATGTACGAATTAAAATCCCCCATCATTTTTTCCGTTTTAAATTCCCCTTTTTTTTCCCGTTTTAAAATTAGGGTCACTGGGGGTTTCCCCATCCCCCTTTAAAGGGGGAAAAATTTTTTCGGGGTGCTGGGCAAAATACCCCCCGGACAGGGCCCCAAATTTCCATCACGGGGGGCACCACCCACACTAAACCCCGACACACTCTATATGGGGCAATTTAGAGAATTCAAACTGCCCCTTTATCCATTTTTTAAAAGACGGTGGGAGGAAACCGGAAAAACCCGGGGGAAACCCAGGGGTGGACCGGGGAAACATGGAAAACCCCACCCGGATTGGTTTTTTGGGGGGGAAAATTCTTTTATATTTAATTTATTAACCCCGGGGTGGCACGGTGGCATAGGTGGTTACATGCCCCACTTTGTCACTTTGTGAACCCCGGTTCGAACCCCAAAATCGGTGGGAGTTTCCATTTTTCCCCCCTCCCCCCGGTCCGTGGGGAAGTTTCCTCCCCCGGGTTTTTTTTGGGTTTTTCCCCCCCAAACAGTCCAAAAAACATGGATCAGGGTAAATTTGGCTGATCAAAATTTGGGCCCCCACCCCAATTTAACCCCTAAGAAAGTGAAATTCAAATTTTTAAAACCCCTCATTTATTGCCATGTTCTCGTTTTCCACTTCCTTTAAAGTTTAACTATTATTCAAACCCCATTAATCCCCACCCCAGAGCGGGGGTTTTTTTGGTTTTGGGGCATTATTCCTACCCCCGCAGTGTACTGAGGTTTTTAAAAATGAACCCCCAAGCAGCACTGCTGCACTAAAACCCCCCTAAAACCACATCATGTCACTGCAGAACT
>JAFMOC010001158.1:0-50576 GCA_019802505.1 Corydoras sp. C115 | reverse complement strand
TCCCAACACAACAAACAATGATATTTTATCTTTTTTTTTTCCCCCCCCGTTTGGTTATTGGCAAAAATAGTCCAGAAATCAGCACAAAATGCTAATTCACAGAGCTGAACTGCACAAAAATAAAAACTTACCACACTATATTATCCAAGTGGTCACCCATTCAAGTGCTGCTCAGGATCATACCCACTTAGCTTCTAAGACGATACAGGGTCAGGGATGTTCGGGCAGTTATGGCCATTAGTGAAGGCTGCTCTAAATTTTGGCCTACAAGAAGCATGCTATCCCAACACAACAAACAATGATATTTTATCTTTTTTTTTTCCCACCCCGTTTTGGTTATTGGCAAAAATAGTCCAGAAATCAGCACAAAATGCTAATTCACAGAGCTGAACTGCACAAAAATAAAAACTTACCACACTATATTATCCAAGTTGGTCACCCATTCAAGTGCTGCTCAGGATCATACCCACTTAGCTTCTAAGACGATACAGGGTCAGGGATGTTCGGGCAGTTATGGCCATTAGTGAAGGCTGCTCTAAATTTTGGCCTACAAGAAGCATGCTATCCCAACACAACAAACAATGATATTTTATCTTTTTTTTTCCCACCCCGTTTTGGTTATTGGCAAAAATAGTCCGGAAATCAGCACAAAATGCTAATTCACAGAGCTGAACTGCACAAAAATAAAAACTTACCACACTATATTATCCAAGTTGGTCACCCATTCAAGTGCTGCTCAGGATCATACCCACTTAGCTTCTAAGACGATACAGGGTCAGGGATGTTCGGGCAGTTATGGCCATTAGTGAAGGCTGCTCTAAATTTTGGCCTACAAGAAGCATGCTATCCCAACACAACAAACAATGATATTTTATCTTTTTTTTTTTTTTTTCCCACCCCGTTTTGGTTATTGGCAAAAATAGTCCAGAAATCAGCACAAAATGCTAATTCACAGAGCTGAACTGCACAAAAATAAAAACTTACCACACTATATTATCCAAGTTGGTCACCCATTCAAGTGCTGCTCAGGATCATACCCACTTAGCTTCTAAGACGATACAGGGTCAGGGATGTTCGGGCAGTTATGGCCATTAGTGAAGGCTGCTCTAAATTTTGGCCTACAAGAAGCATGCTATCCCAACACAACAAACAAATATGATATTTTATCTTTTTTTTTTCACCCCGTTTTGGTTATTGGCAAAAATAGTCCAGAAATCAGCACAAAATGCTAATTCACAGAGCTGAACTGCACAAAAATAAAAACTTACCACACTATATTATCCAAGTTGGTCACCCATTCAAGTGCTGCTCAGGATCATACCCACTTAGCTTCTAAGACGATACAGGGTCAGGGATGTTCGGGCAGTTATGGCCATTAGTGAAGGCTGCTCTAAATTTTGGCCTACAAGAAGCATGCTATCCCAACACAACAAACAATGATATTTTATCTTTTTTTTTTCCCACCCCGTTTTGGTTATTGGCAAAAATAGTCCAGAAATCAGCACAAAATGCTAATTCACAGAGCTGAACTGCACAAAAATAAAAAAACTTACCACACTATATTATCCAAGTTGGTCACCCATTCAAGTGCTGCTCAGGATCATACCCACTTAGCTTCTAAGACGATACAGGGTCAGGGATGTTCGGGCAGTTATGGCCATTAGTGAAGGCTGCTCTAAATTTTGGCCTACAAGAAGCATGCTATCCCAACACAACAAACAATGATATTTTATCTTTTTTTTTTTCCCACCCCGTTTTGGTTATTGGCAAAAATAGTCCAGAAATCAGCACAAAATGCTAATTCACAGAGCTGAACTGCACAAAAATAAAAACTTACCACACTATATTATCCAAGTTGGTCACCCATTCAAGTGCTGCTCAGGATCATACCCACTTAGCTTCTAAGACGATACAGGGTCAGGGATGTTCGGGCAGTTATGGCCATTAGTGAAGGCTGCTCTAAATTTTGGCCTACAAGAAGCATGCTATCCCAACACAACAAACAATGATATTTTATCTTTTTTTTTTTTTCCCACCCCGTTTTGGTTATTGGCAAAAATAGTCCAGAAATCAGCACAAAATGCTAATTCACAGAGCTGAACTGCACAAAAATAAAAAAAAAAACTACCACACTATATTATCCAAGTTGGTCACCCATTCAAGTGCTGCTCAGGATCATACCACTTAGCTTCTAAGACGATACAGGGTCAGGGATGTTCGGGCAGTTATGGCCATTAGTGAAGGCTGCTCTAAATTTTGGCCTACAAGAAGCATGCTATCCCAACACAACAAACAATGATATTTTATCTTTTTTTTTTTTTCCACCCCGTTTTGGTTATTGGCAAAAATAGTCCAGAAATCAGCACAAAATGCTAATTCACAGAGCTGAACTGCACAAAAATAAAAACTTACCACACTATATTATCCAAGTTGGTCACCCATTCAAGTGCTGCTCAGGATCATACCCACTTAGCTTCTAAGACGATACAGGGTCAGGGATGTTCGGGCAGTTATGGCCATTAGTGAAGGCTGCTCTAAATTTTGGCCTACAAGAAGCATGCTATCCCAACACAACAAACAATGATATTTTATCTTTTTTTTTTTTTCCACCCCGTTTTGGTTATTGGCAAAAATAGTCCAGAAATCAGCACAAAATGCTAATTCACAGAGCTGAACTGCACAAAAAAAAAAAAACTTACCACACTATATTATCCAAGTTGGTCACCCATTCAAGTGCTGCTCAGGATCATACCCACTTAGCTTCTAAGACGATACAGGGTCAGGGATGTTCGGGCAGTTATGGCCATTAGTGAAGGCTGCTCTAAATTTTGGCCTACAAGAAGCATGCTATCCCAACACAACAAACAATGATATTTTATCTTTTTTTTTTTTTTCCCACCCCGTTTTGGTTATTGGCAAAAATAGTCCAGAAATCAGCACAAAATGCTAATTCACAGAGCTGAACTGCACAAAAATAAAAACTTACCACACTATATTATCCAAGTTGGTCACCCATTCAAGTGCTGCTCAGGATCATACCCACTTAGCTTCTAAGACGATACAGGGTCAGGGATGTTCGGGCAGTTATGGCCATTAGTGAAGGCTGCTCTAAATTTTGGCCTACAAGAAGCATGCTATCCCAACACAACAAACAAACAAACAATGATTTTTATCTTTTTTCCCACCCCGTTTTGGTTATTGGCAAAAATAGTCCAGAAAATCAGCACAAAATGCTAATTCACAGAGCTGAAAAATAGTCTGCACAAAAATAAAAGCTTAACTGCACAAAAATAAAAAAATTATCCAAGTTGGTCACCCATTCAAGTGCTGCTCAGGATCATACCCACTTAGCTTCTAAGACGATACAGGGTCAGGGATGTTCGGGCAGTTATGGCCATTAGTGAAGGCTGCTCTAAATTTTGGCCTACAAGAAGCATGCTATCCCAACACAACAAACAATGATATTTTATCTTTTTTTTTTTTTTTTTTCCCCGTTTTGGTTATTGGCAAAAATAGTCCAGAAATCAGCACAAAATGCTAATTCACAGAGCTGAACTGCACAAAAATAAAAACTTACCACACTATATTATCCAAGTTGGTCACCCATTCAAGTGCTGCTCAGGATCATACCCACTTAGCTTCTAAGACGATACAGGGTCAGGGATGTTCGGGCAGTTATGGCCATTAGTGAAGGCTGCTCTAAATTTTGGCCTACAAGAAGCATGCTATCCCAACACAACAAACAATGATATTTTATCTTTTTTTTTTCCACCCCGTTTTGGTTATTGGCAAAAATAGTCCAGAAATCAGCACAAAATGCTAATTCACAGAGCTGAACTGCACAAAAATAAAAAACTTACTTACCACACTATATTATCCAAGTTGGTCACCCATTCAAGTGCTGCTCAGGATCATACCCACTTAGCTTCTAAGACGATACAGGGTCAGGGATGTTCGGGCAGTTATGGCCATTAGTGAAGGCTGCTCTAAATTTTGGCCTACAAGAAGCATGCTATCCCAACACAACAAACAATGATATTTTATCTTTTTTTTTTTTTTTTTTTTTGGTTATTGGCAAAAATAGTCCAGAAATCAGCACAAAATGCTAATTCACAGAGCTGAACTGCACAAAAATAAAAACTTACCACACTATATTATCCAAGTTGGTCACCCATTCAAGTGCTGCTCAGGATCATACCCACTTAGCTTCTAAGACGATACAGGGTCAGGGATGTTCGGGCAGTTATGGCCATTAGTGAAGGCTGCTCTAAATTTTGGCCTACAAGAAGCATGCTATCCCAACACAACAAACAATGATATTTTATCTTTTTTTTTTTTTTTTCCACCCCGTTTTGGTTATTGGCAAAAATAGTCCGAAATCAGCACAAAATGCTAATTCACAGAGCTGAACTGCACAAAAATAAAAAAAACCACACTATATTATCCAAGTTGGTCACCCATTCAAGTGCTGCTCAGGATCATACCCACTTAGCTTCTAAGACGATACAGGGTCAGGGATGTTCGGGATGTTCGGGCAGTTATGGCCATTAGTGAAGGCTGCTCTAAATTTTGGCCTACAAGAAGCATGCTATCCCAACACAACAAACAATGATATTTTATCTTTTTTTTTTTTTTCCCACCCCGTTTTGGTTATTGGCAAAAATAGTCCAGAAATCAGCCACAAAATGCTAATTCACAGAGCTGAACTGCACAAAAATAAAAACTTACCACACTATATTATCCAAGTTGGTCACCCATTCAAGTGCTGCTCAGGATCATACCCACTTAGCTTCTAAGACGATACAGGGTCAGGGATGTTCGGGCAGTTATGGCCATTAGTGAAGGCTGCTCTAAATTTTGGCCTACAAGAAGCATGCTATCCCAACACAACAAACAATGATATTTTATCAATGATTTTTATCTTTTTTTTTTTTCCCACCCCGTTTTGGTTATTGGCAAAAATAGTCCAGAAATCAGCACAAAATGCTAATTCACAGAGCTGAACTGCACAAAAATAAAAACTTACCACACTATATTATCCAAGTTGGTCACCCATTCAAGTGCTGCTCAGGATCATACCCACTTAGCTTCTAAGACGATACAGGGTCAGGGATGTTCGGGCAGTTATGGCCATTAGTGAAGGCTGCTCTAAATTTTGGCCTACAAAAGCATGCTATCCCAACACAACAAACAATGATATTTTATCTTTTTTTTTTTTTTCCCACCCCGTTTTGGTTATTGGCAAAAATAGTCCAGAAATCAGCACAAAATGCTAATTCACAGAGCTGAACTGCACAAAAATAAAAACTTACCACACTATATTATCCAAGTTGGTCACCCATTCAAGTGCTGCTCAGGATCATACCCACTTAGCTTCTAAGACGATACAGGGTCAGGGATGTTCGGGCAGTTATGGCCATTAGTGAAGGCTGCTCTAAATTTTGGCCTACAAGAAGCATGCTATCCCAACACAACAAACAATGATATTTTATCTTTTTTTTTTTCCCACCCCGTTTTGGTTATTGGCAAAAATAGTCCGGAAATCAGCACAAAATGCTAATTCACAGAGCTGAACTGCACAAAAAAAAACTAAAAACTTACCACACTATATTATCCAAGTTGGTCACCCATTCAAGTGCTGCTCAGGATCATACCCACTTAGCTTCTTCTAAGACGATACAGGGTCAGGGATGTTCGGGCAGTTATGGCCATTAGTGAAGGCTGCTCTAAATTTTGGCCTACAAGAAGCATGCTATCCCAACACAACAAACAAACAATGATATTTTCTTTTTTTTTTTTTTCCCCCCGTTTTGGTTATTGGCAAAAATAGTCCGAAATCAGCACAAAATGCTAATTCACAGAGCTGAACTGCACAAAAATAAAAAAAACTTACCACACTATATTATCCAAGTTGGTCACCCATTCAAGTGCTGCTCAGGATCATACCCACTTAGCTTCTAAGACGATACAGGGTCAGGGATGTTCGGGCAGTTATGGCCATTAGTGAAGGCTGCTCTAAATTTTGGCCTACAAGAAGCATGCTATCCCAACACAACAAACAATGATATTTTATCTTTTTTTTTTTTTTTTCCCCCGTTTTGGTTATTGGCAAAAATAGTCCGGAAATCAGCACAAAATGCTAATTCACAGAGCTGAACTGCACAAAAATAAAAAAAAATAAAAACTTACCACACTATATTATCCAAGTTGGTCACCCATTCAAGTGCTGCTCAGGATCATACCCACTTAGCTTCTAAGACGATACAGGGTCAGGGATGTTCGGGCAGTTATGGCCATTAGTGAAGGCTGCTCTAAATTTTGGCCTACAAGAAGCATGCTATCCCAACACAACAAACAATGATATTTTATCTTTTTTTTTTCCCACCCCGTTTTGGTTATTGGCAAAAATAGTCCAGAAATCAGCACAAAATGCTAATTCACAGAGCTGAACTGCACAAAAATAAAAACTTACCACACTATATTATCCAAGTTGGTCACCCATTCAAGTGCTGCTCAGGATCATACCCACTTAGCTTCTAAGACTGCTCAGACCCACTTAGCTTCTAAGGATCAGGGATGGGATTCGGGGGCAGTTATGGCCATTAGTGAAGGCTGCTCTAAATTTTGGCCTACAAGAAGCATGCTATCCCAACACAACAAACAATGATATTTTATCTTTTTTTTTTCCACCCCGTTTTGGTTATTGGCAAAAATAGTCCGGAAATCAGCACAAAATGCTAATTCACAGAGCTGAACTGCACAAAAATAAAAACTTACCACACTATATTATCCAAGTTGGTCACCCATTCAAGTGCTGCTCAGGATCATACCCACTTAGCTTCTAAGACGATACAGGGTCAGGGATGTTCGGGCAGTTATGGCCATTAGTGAAGGCTGCTCTAAATTTTGGCCTACAAGAAGCATGCTATCCCAACACAACAAACAATGATATTTTATCTTTTTTTTTTTTTTTTCCACCCCGTTTTGGTTATTGGCAAAAATAGTCCGAAATCAGCACAAAATGCTAATTCACAGAGCTGAACTGCACAAAAATAAAAACTTACCACACTATATTATCCAAGTTGGTCACCCATTCAAGTGCTGCTCAGGATCATACCCACTTAGCTTCTAAGACGATACAGGGTCAGGGATGTTCGGGCAGTTTATGGCCATTAGTGAAGGCTGCTCTAAATTTTGGCCTACAAGAAGCATGCTATCCCAACACAACAAACAATGATATTTTATCTTTTTTTTTTCCACCCCGTTTTGGTTATTGGCAAAAAAATAGTCCGGAAATCAGCACAAAATGCTAATTCACAGAGCTGAACTGCACAAAAAAAATAAAAAACTTACCACACTATATTATCCAAGTTGGTCACCCATTCAAGTGCTGCTCAGGATCATACCCACTTAGCTTCTAAGACGATACAGGGTCAGGGATGTTCGGGCAGTTATGGCCATTAGTGAAGGCTGCTCTAAATTTTGGCCTACAAGAAGCATGCTATCCCAACACAACAAACAATGATATTTTATCTTTTTTTTTTTTTTTTTTTCACCCCGTTTTGGTTATTGGCAAAAATAGTCCGGAAATCAGCACAAAATGCTAATTCACAGAGCTGAACTGCACAAAAATAAAAACTTACCACACTATATTATCCAAGTTGGTCACCCATTCAAGTCTGCTCAGGATCATACCCACTTAGCTTCTAAGACGACGACAGGGTCAGGGATGTTCGGGCAGTTATGGCCATTAGTGAAGGCTGCTCTAAATTTTGGCCTACAAGAAGCATGCTATCCCAACACAACAAACAATGATATTTTATCTTTTTTTTTTTTTTTTTTTTCCCACCCCGTTTTGGTTATTGGCAAAAATAGTCCGGAAATCAGCACAAAATGCTAATTCACAGAGCTGAACTGCACAAAAAAAAAAAAACTTACCACACTATATTATCCAAGTTGGTCACCCATTCAAGTGCTGCTCAGGATCATACCCACTTAGCTTCTAAGACGATACAGGGTCAGGGATGTTCGGGCAGTTATGGCCATTAGTGAAGGCTGCTCTAAATTTTGGCCTACAAGAAGCATGCTATCCCAACACAACAAACAATGATATTTTATCTTTTTTTTTTTTTTTTCCCACCCCGTTTTGGTTATTGGCAAAAATAGTCCAGAAATCAGCACAAAATGCTAATTCACAGAGCTGAACTGAACTGCACAAAAATAAAAACTTACCACACTATATTATCCAAGTTGGTCACCCATTCAAGTGCTGCTCAGGATCATACCCACTTAGCTTCTAAGACGATACAGGGTCAGGGATGTTCGGGCAGTTATGGCCATTAGTGAAGGCTGCTCTAAATTTTGGCCTACAAGAAGCATGCTATCCCAACACAACAAACAATGATATTTTTCTTTTTTTTTTTTTTTTTTTTCCCACCCCGTTTTGGTTATTGGCAAAAATAGTCCGGAAATCAGCACAAAATGCTAATTCACAGAGCTGAACTGCACAAAAATAAAAACTTACCACACTATATTATCCAAGTTGGTCACCCATTCAAGTGCTGCTCAGGATCATACCCACTTAGCTTCTAAGACGATACAGGGTCAGGGATGTTCGGGCGGGCAGTTATGGCCATTAGTGAAGGCTGCTCTAAATTTTGGCCTACAAGAAGCATGCTATCCCAACACACACAAAAACAATGATATTTTATCTTTTTTTTTTTTTTCCCCCGTTTTGGTTATTGGCAAAAATAGTCCGGAAATCAGCACAAAATGCTAATTCACAGAGCTGAACTGCACAAAAATAAAAACTTACCACACTATATTATCCAAGTTGGTCACCCATTCAAGTGCTGCTCAGGATCATACCCACTTAGCTTCTAAGACGATACAGGGTCAGGGATGTTCGGGCAGTTATGGCCATTAGTGAAGGCTGCTGCTAAAAATTTTGGCCTACAAGAAGCATGCTATCCCAACACAACAAACAATGATATTTTATCTTTTTTTTTTTTTTTTCCCCCCCGTTTTGGTTATTGGCAAAAATAGTCCGAAATCAGCACAAAATGCTAATTCACAGAGCTGAACTGCACAAAAATAAAAACTTACCACACTATATTATCCAAGTTGGTCACCCATTCAAGTGCTGCTCAGGATCATACCCACTTAGCTTCTAAGACGATACAGGGTCAGGGATGTTCGGGCAGTTATGGCCATTAGTGAAGGCTGCTCTAAATTTTGGCCTACAAGAAGCATGCTATCCCAACACAACAAACAATGATATTTTATTTTTCTTTTTTTTTTTTTTTTTTTTCCCGTTTTGGTTATTGGCAAAAATAGTCCGGAAATCAGCACAAAATGCTAATTCACAGAGCTGAACTGCACAAAAATAAAAAACTTACCACACTATATTATCCAAGTTGGTCACCCATTCAAGTGCTGCTCAGGATCATACCCACTTAGCTTCTAAGACGATACAGGGTCAGGGATGTTCGGGCAGTTATGGCCATTAGTGAAGGCTGCTCTAAAATTTTGGCCTACAAGAAGCATGCTATCCCAACACAACAAACAATGATATTTTATCTTTTTTTTTCCCACCCCAACAATGTTTTTTCTTTTTTTTTTTTTCCCACCCCGTTATTGGCAAAAATAGTCCAGAAATCAGCACAAAATGCTAATTCACAGAGCTGCTAATTCACAGAGCTGAACTGCACAAAAATAAAAACTTACCACACTATATTATCCAAGTTGGTCACCCATTCAAGTGCTGCTCAGGATCATACCCACTTAGCTTCTAAGACGATACAGGGTCAGGGATGTTCGGGCAGTTATGGCCATTAGTGAAGGCTGCTCTAAATTTTGGCCTACAAGAAGCATGCTATCCCAACACAACAAACAATGATATTTTATCTTTTTTTTTTTTTCCACCCCGTTTTGGTTATTGGCAAAAATAGTCCGGAAATCAGCACAAAATGCTAATTCACAGAGCTGAACTGCACAAAAAAAAAAAAACTTACCACACTATATTATCCAAGTTGGTCACCCATTCAAGTGCTGCTCAGGATCATACCCACTTAGCTTCTAAGACGATACAGGGTCAGGGATGTTCGGGCAGTTATGGCCATTAGTGAAGGCTGCTCTAAATTTTGGCCTACAAGAAGCATGCTATCCCAACACAACAAACAATGATATTTTATCTTTTTTTTTCCCACCCCGTTTTGGTTATTGGCAAAAATAGTCCGGAAATCAGCACAAAATGCTAATTCACAGAGCTGAACTGCACAAAAATAAAAACTTACCACACTATATTATCCAAGTTGGTCACCCATTCAAGTGCTGCTCAGGATCATACCCACTTAGCTTCTAAGACGATACAGGGTCAGGGATGTTCGGGCAGTTATGGCCATTAGTGAAGGCTGCTCTAAAAATTTTGGCCTACAAGAAGCATGCTATCCCAACACAACAAACAATGATATTTTATCTTTTTTTTTTTTTCCACCCCCCGTTTTGGTTATTGGCAAAAATAGTCCGGAAATCAGCACAAAATGCTAATTCACAGAGCTGAACTGCACAAAAATAAAAACTTACCACACTATATTATCCAAGTTGGTCACCCATTCAAGTGCTGCTCAGGATCATACCCACTTAGCTTCTAAGACGATACAGGGTCAGGGATGTTCGGGCAGTTATGGCCATTTATGAAGGAAGGCTGCTCTAAATTTTGGCCTACAAGAAGCATGCTATCCCAACACAACAAACAATGATATTTTATCTTTTTTTTTTTTTTCCCCCCGTTTTGGTTATTGGCAAAAATAGTCCGGAAATCAGCACAAAATGCTAATTCACAGAGCTGAACTGCACAAAAATAAAAACTTACCACACTATATTATCCAAGTTGGTCACCCATTCAAGTGCTGCTCAGGATCATACCCACTTAGCTTCTAAGACGATACAGGGTCAGGGATGTTCGGGCAGTTATGGCCATTAGTGAAGGCTGCTGCTAAATTTTGGCCTACAAGAAGCATGCTATCCCAACACAACAAACAATGATATTTTTTCTTTTTTTTTTTTTCACCCCGTTTTGGTTATTGGCAAAAATAGTCCAGAAATCAGCACAAAATGCTAATTCACAGAGCTGAACTGCACAAAAATAAAAACTTACCACACTATATTATCCAAGTTGGTCACCCATTCAAGTGCTGCTCAGGATCATCATACCCACTTAGCTTCTAAGACGATACAGGGTCAGGGATGTTCGGGCAGTTATGGCCATGGCCATTGTGAAGGCTGCTCTAAATTTTGGCCTACAAGAAGCATGCTATCCCAACACAACAAACAATGATATTTTATCTTTTTTTTTTTTTTTCCCGTTTTGGTTATTGGCAAAAATAGTCCGGAAATCAGCACAAAATGCTAATTCACAGAGCTGAACTGCACAAAAAAAAAAACTTACCACACTATATTATCCAAGTTGGTCACCCATTCAAGTGCTGCTCAGGATCATACCCACTTAGCTTCTAAGACGATACAGGGTCAGGGATGTTCGGGCAGTTATGGCCATTAGTGAAGGCTGCTCTAAATTTTGGCCTACAAGAAGCATGCTATCCCAACACAACAAACAATGATATTTTATCTTTTTTTTTTTTTTTTCACCCCGGTTATTGGCAAAAATAGTCCGAAATCAGCACAAAATGCTAATTCACAGAGCGAACTGCACAAAAATAAAAACTTACCACACTATATTATCCAAGTTGGTCACCCATTCAAGTGCTGCTCAGGATCATACCCACTTAGCTTCTAAGACGATACAGGGTCAGGGATGTTCGGGCAGTTATGGCCATTAGTGAAGGCTGCTCTAAATTTTGGCCTACAAGAAGCATGCTATCCCAACACAACAAACAATGATATTTTATCTTTTTTTTTTTTTTTTTTTTTTCCCCGTTTTGGTTATTGGCAAAAATAGTCCGGAAATCAGCACAAAAAATGCTAATTCACAGAGCTGAACTGCACAAAAATAAAAACTTACCACACTATATTATCCAAGTTGGTCACCCATTCAAGTGCTGCTCAGGATCATACCCACTTAGCTTCTAAGACGATACAGGGTCAGGGATGTTCGGGCAGTTATGGCCATTAGTGAAGGCTGCTCTAAATTTTGGCCTACAAGAAGCATGCTATCCCAACACAACAAACAATGATATTTTATCTTTTTTTTTTCCCACCCCGTTTTGGTTATTGGCAAAAATAGTCCGGAAATCAGCACAAAGTGCTAATTCACAGAGCTGAACTGCACAAAAAAATAAAAACTTACCACACTATATTATCCAAGTTGGTCACCCATTCAAGTGCTGCTCAGGATCATACCCACTTAGCTTCTAAGACGATACAGGGTCAGGGATGTTCGGGCAGTTATGGCCATTAGTGAAGGCTGCTCTAAATTTTGGCCTACAAGAAGCATGCTATCCCAACACAACAAACAATGATATTTTATTTTTTTTTTTTTTTTTTTTTTTCACCCCCCGTTTTGGTTATTGGCAAAAATAGTCCGGAAATCAGCACAAAATGCTAATTCACAGAGCTGAACTGCACAAAAATAAAAAAACTTTACCACACTATATTATCCAAGTTGGTCACCCATTCAAGTGCTGCTCAGGATCATACCCACTTAGCTTCTAAGACGATACAGGGTCAGGGATGTTCGGGCAGTTATGGCCATAGTGAAGGCTGCTCTAAATTTTGGCCTACAAGAAGCATGCTATCCCAACACAACAAACAACAATGATATTTTATCTTTTTTTTTTTTTTTTTTTTTTCCGTTTTGGTTATTGGCAAAAATAGTCCGGAAAAATCAGCACAAAATGCTAATTCACAGAGCTGAACTGCACAAAAATAAAAACTTACCACACTATATTATCCAAGTTGGTCACCCATTCAAGTGCTGCTCAGGATCATACCCACTTAGCTTCTAAGACGATACAGGGTCAGGGATGTTCGGGCAGTTATGGCCATTAGTGAAGGCTGCTCTAAATTTTGGCCTACAAGAAGCATGCTATCCCAACACAACAAACAATGATATTTTATCTTTTTTTTTTTTTCACCCCGTTTTGGTTATTGGCAAAAATAGTCCGGAAATCAGCACAAAATGCTAATTCACAGAGCTGAACTGCACAAAAAAAAAAACTTACCACACTATATTATCCAAGTTGGTCACCCATCAAGTGCTGCTCAGGATCATACCCACTTAGCTTCTAAGACGATACAGGGTCAGGGATGTTCGGGCAGTTATGGCCATTAGTGAAGGCTGCTCTAAATTTTGGCCTACAAGAAGCATGCTATCCCAACACAACAAACAATGATATTTTATCTTTTTTTTTTTTTTCCCACCCCGTTTTGGTTATTGGCAAAAATAGTCCGGAAATCAGCACAAAATGCTAATTCACAGAGCTGAACTGCACAAAAATAAAAAACTTACCACACTATATTATCCAAGTTGGTCACCCATTCAAGTGCTGCTCAGGATCATACCCACTTAGCTTCTAAGACGATACAGGGTCAGGGATGTTCGGGCAGTTATGGCCATTAGTGAAGGCTGCTCTAAATTTTGGCCTACAAGAAGCATGCTATCCCAACACAACAAACAATGATATTTTATCTTTTTTTTTTTTTTTTCCCCCCGTTTTGGTTATTGGGCAAAAATAGTCCGGAAATCAGCACAAAATGCTAATTCACAGAGCTGAACTGCACAAAAATAAAAACTTACCACACTATATTATCCAAGTTGGTCACCCATTCAAGTGCTGCTCAGGATCATACCCACTTAGCTTCTAAGACGATACAGGGTCAGGGATGTTCGGGCAGTTATGGCCATTAGTGAAGGCTGCTCTAAATTTTGGCCTACAAGAAGCATGCTATCCCAACACAACAAACAATGATATTTTATTTTTTTTTTCCCCGTTTTGGTTATTGGCAAAAATAGTCCGGAAATCAGCACAAAATGCTAATTCACAGAGCTGAACTGCACAAAAATAAAAACTTACCACACTATATTATCCAAGTTGGTCACCCATTCAAGTGCTGCTCAGGATCATACCCACTTAGCTTCTAAGACGATACAGGGTCAGGGATGTTCGGGCAGTTATGGCCATTAGTGAAGGCTGCTCTAAATTTTGGCCTACAAGAAGCATGCATGCTATCCCAACACAACAAACAATGATATTTTATCTTTTTTTTTTTTCCCCCCCCGTTTTGGTTATTGGCAAAAATAGTCCGGAAATCAGCACAAAATGCTAATTCACAGAGCTGAACTGCACAAAAATAAAAACTTACCACACTATATTATCCAAGTTGGTCACCCATTCAAGTGCTGCTCAGGATCATACCCACTTAGCTTCTAAGACGATACAGGGTCAGGGATGTTCGGGCAGTTATGGCCATTAGTGAAGGCTGCTCTAAATTTTGGCCTACAAGAAGCATGCTATCCCAACACAACAAACAATGATATTTTATCTTTTTTTTTTTTTTTTTTTTTTTTTTTGTTATTGGCAAAAATAGTCCGGAAATCAGCACAAAATGCTAATTCACAGAGCTGAACTGCACAAAAAAAAAAAAAACTTACCACACTATATTATCCAAGTTGGTCACCCATTCAAGTGCTGCTCAGGATCATACCCACTTAGCTTCTAAGACGATACAGGGTCAGGGATTTCGGGCAGTTATGGCCATTAGTGAAGGCTGCTCTAAATTTTGGCCTACAAGAAGCATGCTATCCCAACACAACAAACAATGATATTTTATCTTTTTTTTTTTTCCCACCCCGTTTTGGTTATTGGCAAAAATAGTCCGGAAATCAGCACAAAATGCTAATTCACAGAGCTGAACTGCACAAAAATAAAAAAACCACACTATATTATCCAAGTTGGTCACCCATTCAAGTGCTGCTCAGGATCATACCCACTTAGCTTCTAAGACGATACAGGGTCAGGGATGTTCGGGCAGTTATGGCCATTAGTGAAGGCTGCTCTAAATTTTGGCCTACAAGAAGCATGCTATCCCAACACAACAAACAAATATTTTATCTTTTTTTTTTTTTTTTTTTTTTGGTTATTGGCAAAAATAGTCCGGAAATCAGCACAAAATGCTAATTCACAGAGCTGAACTGCACAAAAATAAAAACTTACCACACTATATTATCCAAGTTGGTCACCCATTCAAGTGCTGCTCAGGATCATACCCACTTAGCTTCTAAGACGATACAGGGTCAGGGATGTTCGGGCAGTTATGGCCATTAGTGAAGGCTGCTCTAAATTTTGGCCTACAAGAAGCATGCTATCCCAACACAACAAACAATGATATTTTATCTTTTTTTTTTTTTTTTTTTTTCCCGTTTTGGTTATTGGCAAAAATAGTCCGGAAATCAGCACAAAATGCTAATTCACAGAGCTGAACTGCACAAAAATAAAAACTTACCACACTATATTATCCAAGTTGGTCACCCATTCAAGTGCTGCTCAGGATCATACCCACTTAGCTTCTAAGACGATACAGGGTCAGGGATGTTCGGGCAGTTATGGCCATTAGTGAAGGCTGCTCTAAATTTTGGCCTACAAGAAGCATGCTATCCCAACACAACAAACAATGATATTTTATCTTTTTTTTTTTTTTTTTTTTTCCCACCCCGTTTTGGTTATTGGCAAAAAAATAGTCCGGAAATCAGCACAAAATGCTAATTCACAGAGCTGAACTGCACAAAAATAAAAAAAACTTACCACACTATATTATCCAAGTTGGTCACCCATTCAAGTGCTGCTCAGGATCATACCCACTTAGCTTCTAAGACGATACAGGGTCAGGGATGTTCGGGCAGTTATGGCCATTAGTGAAGGCTGCTCTAAATTTTGGCCTACAAGAAGCATGCTATCCCAACACAACAAACAATGATATTTTATCTTTTTTTTTTTTTTTTCCCCCCCGTTTGGTTATTGGCAAAAATAGTCCGGAAATCAGCACAAAAAAATGCTAATTCACAGAGCTGAACTGCACAAAAATAAAAACTTACCACACTATATTATCCAAGTTGGTCACCCATTCAAGTGCTGCTCAGGATCATACCCACTTAGCTTCTAAGACGATACAGGGTCAGGGATGTTCGGGCAGTTATGGCCATTAGTGAAGGCTGCTCTAAATTTTGGCCTACAAGAAGCATGCTATCCCACACAACAAACAATGATATTTTATCTTTTTTTTTCCACCCCCCGTTTTTTGGTTATTGGCAAAAATAGTCCGGAAATCAGCACAAAATGCTAATTCACAGAGCTGAACTGCACAAAAATAAAAACTTACCACACTATATTATCCAAGTTGGTCACCCATTCAAGTGCTGCTCAGGATCATACCCACTTAGCTTCTAAGACGATACAGGGTCAGGGAGGGGGATGTTCGGGCAGTTATGGCCATTAGTGAAGGCTGCTCTAAATTTTGGCCTACAAGAAGCATGCTATCCCAACACAACAAACAATGATATTTTATCTTTTTTTTTTTTTTTTTTTCCCCGTTTTGGTTATTGGCAAAAATAGTCCGGAAATCAGCACAAAATGCTAATTCACAGAGCTGAACTGCACAAAAATAAAAACTTACCACACTATATTATCCAAGTTGGTCACCCATTCAAGTGCTGCTCAGGATCATACCCACTTAGCTTCTAAGACGATACACAGGGTCAGGGGATGTTCGGGCAGTTATGGCCATTAGTGAAGGCTGCTCTAAATTTTGGCCTACAAGAAGCATGCTATCCCAACACAACAAACAATGATATTTTATCTTTTTTTTTTTTTCCCCGTTTTGGTTATTGGCAAAAATAGTCCGGAAATCAGCACAAAATGCTAATTCACAGAGCTGAACTGCACAAAAATAAAAAAACTTACCACACTATATTATCCAAGTTGGTCACCCATTCAAGTGCTGCTCAGGATCATACCCACTTAGCTTCTAAGACGATACAGGGTCAGGGATGTTCGGGCAGTTATGGCCATTAGTGAAGGCTGCTCTAAATTTTGGCCTACAAGAAGCATGCTATCCCAACACAACAAACAATGATATTTTATCTTTTTTTTTTTTTTTTTCCACCCCCCGTTTGGTTATTGGCAAAAATAGTCCGGAAATCAGCACAAAATGCTAATTCACAGAGCTGAACTGCACAAAAATAAAAAATAAAAACCACACACTATATTATCCAAGTTGGTCACCCATTCAAGTGCTGCTCAGGATCATACCCACTTAGCTTCTAAGACGATACAGGGTCAGGGATGTTCGGGCAGTTATGGCCATTAGTGAAGGCTGCTCTAAAAATTTGGCCTACAAGAAGCATGCTATCCCAACACAACAAACAATGATATTTTATCTTTTTTTTTTTTTTTTTCCCCCCGTTTTTGGTTATTGGCAAAAATAGTCCGGAAATCAGCACAAAATGCTAATTCACAGAGCTGAACTGCACAAAAATAAAAAAAAAAAAAACTTACCACACTATATTATCCAAGTTGGTCACCCATTCAAGTGCTGCTCAGGATCATACCCACTTAGCTTCTAAGACGATACAGGGTCAGGGATGTTCGGGCAGTTATGGCCATTAGTGAAGGCTGCTCTAAATTTTGGCCTACAAGAAGCATGCTATCCCAACACAACAAACAATGATATTTTATCTTTTTTTTTTTTTTCCACCCCGTTTTGGTTATTGGCAAAAATAGTCCGGAAATCAGCACAAAATGCTAATTCACAGAGCTGAACTGCACAAAAATAAAAAAACTTACCACACTATATTATCCAAGTTGGTCACCCATTCAAGTGCTGCTCAGGATCATACCCACTTAGCTTCTAAGACGATACAGGGTCAGGGATGTTCGGGCAGTTATGGCCATTAGTGAAGGCTGCTCTAAATTTTGGCCTACAAGAAGCATGCTATCCCAACACAACAAACAAACATATTTTATCTTTTTTTTTTTTTTTCCCCGTTTTGGTTATTGGCAAAAATAGTCCGGAAATCAGCACAAAATGCTAATTCACAGAGCTGAACTGCACAAAAATAAAAAAACTTACCACACTATATTATCCAAGTTGGTCACCCATTCAAGTGCTGCTCAGGATCATACCCACTTAGCTTCTAAGACGATACAGGGTCAGGGATGTTCGGGCAGTTATGGCCATTAGTGAAGGCTGCTCTAAATTTTGGCCTACAAGAAGCATGCTATCCCAACACAACAAACAATGATATTTTATCTTTTTTTTTTTTTTTTCCACCCCGTTTTGGTTATTGGCAAAAATAGTCCGGAAATCAGCACAAAATGCTAATTCACAGAGCTGAACTGCACAAAAAAAAAAAACTTACCACACTATATTATCCAAGTTGGTCACCCATTCAAGTGCTGCTCAGGATCATACCCACTTAGCTTCTAAGACGATACAGGGTCAGGGATGTTCGGGCAGTTATGGCCATTAGTGAAGGCTGCTCTAAATTTTGGCCTACAAGAAGCATGCTATCCCAACACAACAAACAATGATATTTTATCTTTTTTTTTCCCACCCCGTTTTGGTTATTGGCAAAAATAGTCCGGAAATCAGCACAAAATGCTAATTCACAGAGCTGAACTGCACAAAAATAAAAACTTACCACACTATATTATCCAAGTTGGTCACCCATTCAAGTGCTGCTCAGGATCATACCCACTTAGCTTCTAAGACGATCAGGGATGTTCGGGCAGTTATGGCCATTAGTGAAGGCTGCTCTAAATTTTGGCCTACAAGAAGCATGCTATCCCAACACAACAAACAATGATATTTTATCTTTTTTTTTTTTTTTTTTTTTTTTTTTTGGTTATTGGCAAAAATAGTCCGGAAATCAGCACAAAATGCTAATTCACAGAGCTGAACTGCACAAAAATAAAAAAAAATTACCACACTATATTATCCAAGTTGGTCACCCATTCAAGTGCTGCTCAGGATCATACCCACTTAGCTTCTAAGACGATACAGGGTCAGGGATGTTCGGGCAGTTATGGCCATTAGTGAAGGCTGCTCTAAATTTTGGCCTACAAGAAGCATGCTATCCCAACACAACAAACAATGATATTTTATCTTTTTTTTTCCACCCCGTTTTGGTTATTGGCAAAAATAGTCCGGAAATCAGCACAAAATGCTAATTCACAGAGCTGAACTGCACAAAAAAAAAAAAAAAAAAAAACTTACACACTTTATTATCCAAGATGGTCACCCATTCAAGTGCTGCTCAGGATCATACCCACTTAGCTTCTAAGACGATACAGGGTCAGGGATGTTCGGGCAGTTATGGCCATTAGTGAAGGCTGCTCTAAATTTTGGCCTACAAGAAGCATGCTATCCCAACACAACAAACAATGATATTTTATCTTTTTTTTTTTTTTTCCCACCCCGTTTTGGTTATTGGCAAAAATAGTCCGGAAATCAGCACAAAAAAATGCTAATTCACAGAGCTGAACTGCACAAAAATAAAAAACTTACCACACTTTATTATCCAAGATGGTCACCCATTCAAGTGCTGCTCAGGATCATACCCACTTAGCTTCTAAGACGATACAGGGTCAGGGATGTTCGGGCAGTTATGGCCATTAGTGAAGGCTGCTCTAAATTTTGGCCTACAAGAAGCATGCTATCCCAACACAACAAACAATGATATTTTATCTTTTTTTTTCCACCCCGTTTTGGTTATTGGCAAAAATAGTCCGGAAAATCAGCACAAAATGCTAATTCACAGAGCTGAACTGCACAAAAATAAAAAATAAAAACCACACTATATTATCCAAGTTGGTCACCCATTCAAGTGCTGCTCAGGATCATACCCACTTAGCTTCTAAGACGATACAGGGTCAGGGATGTTCGGGCAGTTATGGCCATTAGTGAAGGCTGCTCTAAATTTTGGCCTACAAGAAGCATGCTATCCCAACACAACAAACAAACATGATATTTTATTTTTTTTTTTTTTCCCACCCCGTTTTGGTTATTGGCAAAAATAGTCCGAAAATCAGCACAAAATGCTAATTCACAGAGCTGAACTGCACAAAAATAAAAAAAATTACCACACTATATTATCCAAGTTGGTCACCCATTCAAGTGCTGCTCAGGATCATACCCACTTAGCTTCTAAGACGATACAGGGTCAGGGATGTTCGGGCAGTTATGGCCATTAGTGAAGGCTGCTCTAAATTTTGGCCTACAAGAAGCATGCTATCCCAACACAACAAACAATGATATTTTATCTTTTTTTTTTCCCACCCCGTTTTGGTTATTGGCAAAAATAGTCCGGAAATCAGCACAAAATGCTAATTCACAGAGCTGAACTGCACAAAAATAAAAACTTACCACACTATATTATCCAAGTTGGTCACCCATTCAAGTGCTGCTCAGGATCATACCCACTTAGCTTCTAAGACGATACAGGGTCAGGGATGTTCGGGCAGTTATGGCCATTAGTGAAGGCTGCTCTAAATTTTGGCCTACAAGAAGCATGCTATCCCAACACAACAAACAATGAATGATTTTTTCTTTTTTTTTTCCCACCCCGTTTTGGTTATTGGCAAAAATAGTCCGGAAATCAGCACAAAATGCTAATTCACAGAGCTGAACTGCACAAAAATAAAAAAAAACTTACCACACTATATTATCCAAGTTGGTCACCCATTCAAGTGCTGTGCTTCAGGATCATACCCACTTAGCTTCTACCCACTTAGCTTCTAAGACGATACAGGGTCAGGGATGTTCGGGCAGTTATGGCCATTAGTGAAGGCTGCTCTAAATTTTGGCCTACAAGAAGCATGCTATCCCAACACAACAAACAAACATATTTTTATCTTTTTTTTTTTTTTTTTCCCGTTTTGGTTATTGGCAAAAATAGTCCGGAAATCAGCACAAAATGCTAATTCACAGAGCTGAACTGCACAAAAATAAAAACTTACCACACTATATTATCCAAGTTGGTCACCCATTCAAGTGCTGCTCAGGATCATACCCACTTAGCTTCTAAGACGATACAGGGTCAGGGATGTTCGGGCAGTTATGGCCATTAGTGAAGGCTGCTCTAATTTTTTTGCCTACAAGAAGCATGCTATCCCAACACAACAAACAATGATATTTTATCTTTTTTTTTTTTTTCCCACCCCGTTTTGGTTATTGGCAAAAATAGTCCGGAAATCAGCACAAAATGCTGCTAATTCACAGAGCTGAACTGCACAAAAATAAAAACTTACCACACTATATTATCCAAGTTGGTCACCCATTCAAGTGCTGCTCAGGATCATACCCACTTAGCTTCTAAGACGATACAGGGTCAGGGATGTTCGGGCAGTTATGGCCATTAGTGAAGGCTGCTCTAAATTTTGGCCTACAAGAAGCATGCTATCCCAACACAACAAACAATGAATTTTATTTTTTTTTTTTTTTTTTTTTTCCCACCCCGTTTTGGTTATTGGCAAAAATAGTCCGGAAATCAGCACAAAATGCTAATTCACAGAGCTGAACTGCACAAAAATAAAAACTTACCACACTATATTATCCAAGTTGGTCACCCATTCAAGTGCTGCTCAGGATCATACCCACTTAGCTTCTAAGACGATACAGGGTCAGGGATGTTCGGGCAGTTATGGCCATTAGTGAAGGCTGCTCTAAATTTTGGCCTACAAGAAGCATGCTATCCCAACACAACAAACAATGATATTTTTTATTTTTTTTTTTTTTATTGGCACCCCCGTTTTGGTTATTGGCAAAAATAGTCCGGAAATCAGCACAAAATGCTAATTCACAGAGCTGAACTGCACAAAAATAAAAACTTACCACACTATATTATCCAAGTTGGTCACCCATTCAAGTGCTGCTCAGGATCATACCCACTTAGCTTCTAAGACGATACAGGGTCAGGGATGTTCGGGCAGTTATGGCCATTAGTGAAGGCTGCTCTAAATTTTGGCCTACAAGAAGCATGCTATCCCAACACAACAAACAATGATATTTTATCTTTTTTTTTCCCACCCCGTTTTGGTTATTGGCAAAAATAGTCCGGAAATCAGCACAAAATGCTAATTCACAGAGCTGAACTGCACAAAAATAAAAACTTACCACACTATATTATCCAAGTTGGTCACCCATTCAAGTGCTGCTCAGGATCATACCCACTTAGCTTCTAAGACGATACAGGGTCAGGGATGTTCGGGCAGTTATGGCCATTAGTGAAGGCTGCTCTAAATTTTGGCCTACAAGAAGCATGCTATCCCAACACAACAAACAATGATATTTTATCTTTTTTTTTCCCACCCCGTTTTGGTTATTGGCAAAAATAGTCCGGAAATCAGCACAAAATGCTAATTCACAGAGCTGAACTGCACAAAAAAAAAAACTTACCACACTATATTATCCAAGTTGGTCACCCATTCAAGTGCTGCTCAGGATCATACCCACTTAGCTTCTAAGACGATACAGGGTCAGGGATGTTCGGGCAGTTATGGCCATTAGTGAAGGCTGCTCTAAATTTTGGCCTACAAGAAGCATGCTATCCCAACACAACAAACAATGATATTTTATCTTTTTTTTTTTCCCACCCCGTTTTGGTTATTGGCAAAAATAGTCCGGAAATCAGCACAAAATGCTAATTCACAGAGCTGAACTGCACAAAAAAAAAAAAAACTACTTACCACACTATATTATCCAAGTTGGTCACCCATTCAAGTGCTGCTCAGGATCATACCCACTTAGCTTCTAAGACGATACAGGGTCAGGGATGTTCGGGCAGTTATGGCCATTAGTGAAGGCTGCTCTAAATTTTGGCCTACAAGAAGCATGCTATCCCAACACAACAAACAATGATATTTTATCTTTTTTTTTTTTTTTCCCCCGTTTTGGTTATTGGCAAAAATAGTCCAGGAAATCAGCACAAAATGCTAATTCACAGAGCTGAACTGCACAAAAATAAAAACTTACCACACTATATTATCCAAGTTGGTCACCCATTCAAGTGCTGCTCAGGATCATACCCACTTAGCTTCTAAGACGATACAGGGTCAGGGATGTTCGGGCAGTTATGGCCATTAGTGAAGGCTGCTCTAAATTTTGGCCTACAAGAAGCATGCTATCCCAACACAACAAACAATGATATTTTATCTTTTTTTTTTCCCACCCCGTTTTGTTATTGGCAAAAATAGTCCGGAAATCAGCACAAAATGCTAATTCACAGAGCTGAACTGCACAAAAATAAAAACTTACCACACTATATTATCCAAGTTGGTCACCCATTCAAGTGCTGCTCAGGATCATACCCACTTAGCTTCTAAGACGATACAGGGTCAGGGATGTTCGGGCAGTTATGGCCATTAGTGAAGGCTGCTCTAAATTTTGGCCTACAAGAAGCATGCTATCCCAACACAACAAACAATGATATTTTATCTTTTTTTTTTTTTTTCCCCGTTTTGGTTATTGGCAAAAATAGTCCGGAAATCAGCACAAAATGCTAATTCACAGAGCTGAACTGCACAAAAATAAAAACTTACCACACTATATTATCCAAGTTGGTCACCCATTCAAGTGCTGCTCAGGATCATACCCACTTAGCTTCTAAGACGATACAGGGTCAGGGATGTTCGGGCAGTTATGGCCATTAGTGAAGGCTGCTCTAAATTTTGGCAAGAAGCATGCTATCCCAACACAACAAACAATGATATTTTATCTTTTTTTTTCCCACCCCGTTTTGGTTATTGGCAAAAATAGTCCGGAAATCAGCACAAAATGCTAATTCACAGAGCTGAACTGCACAAAAATAAAAACTTACCACACTATATTATCCAAGTTGGTCACCCATTCAAGTGCTGCTCAGGATCATACCCACTTAGCTTCTAAGACGATACAGGGTCAGGGATGTTCGGGCAGTTATGGCCATTAGTGAAGGCTGCTCTAAATTTTGGCCTACAAGAAGCATGCTATCCCAACACAACAAAAATGATATTTTATCTTTTTTTTTTCCCACCCCGTTTTGGTTATTGGCAAAAATAGTCCGGAAATCAGCACAAAATGCTAATTCACAGAGCTGAACTGCACAAAAATAAAAACTTACCACACTATATTATCCAAGTTGGTCACCCATTCAAGTGCTGCTCAGGATCATACCCACTTAGCTTCTAGACGATACAGGGTCAGGGATGTTCGGGCAGTTATGGCCATTAGTGAAGGCTGCTCTAAATTTTGGCCTACAAGAAGCATGCTATCCCAACACAACAAACAATGATATTTTATCTTTTTTTTTTCCCACCCCGTTTTTTTGGTTATTGGCAAAAATAGTCCGGAAATCAGCACAAAATGCTAATTCACAGAGCTGAACTGCACAAAAATAAAAAAACTTACCACACTATATTATCCAAGTTGGTCACCCATTCAAGTGCTGCTCAGGATCATACCCACTTAGCTTCTAAGACGATACAGGGTCAGGGATGTTCGGGCAGTTATGGCCATTAGTGAAGGCTGCTCTAAATTTTGGCCTACAAGAAGCATGCTATCCCAACACAACAAACAATGATATTTTATCTTTTTTTTTTTTTCCCACCCCGTTTTGGTTATTGGCAAAAATAGTCCGAAATCAGCACAAAATGCTAATTCACAGAGCTGAACTGCACAAAAAAAAAAAAAAAAACTACCACACTATATTATCCAAGTTGGTCACCCATTCAAGTGCTGCTCAGGATCATACCCACTTAGCTTCTAAGACGATACAGGGTCAGGGATGTTCGGGCAGTTATGGCCATTAGTGAAGGCTGCTCTAAATTTTGGCCTACAAGAAGCATGCTATCCCAACACAACAAACAATGATATTTTATCTTTTTTTTTTTTTTTCCCACCCCGTTTTGGTTATTGGCAAAAATAGTCCAGAAATCAGCACAAAATGCTAATTCACAGAGCTGAACTGCACAAAAATAAAAAAACTACCACACTATATTATCCAAGTTGGTCACCCATTCAAGTGCTGCTCAGGATCATACCCACTTAGCTTCTAAGACGATACAGGGTCAGGGATGTTCGGGCAGTTATGGCCATTAGTGAAGGCTGCTCTAAATTTTGGCCTACAAGAAGCATGCTATCCCAACACAACAAACAATGATATTTTATCTTTTTTTTTTTTTTCCCACCCCGTTGTTATTGGCAAAAATAGTCCGGAAATCAGCACAAAATGCTAATTCACAGAGCTGAACTGCACAAAAATAAAAAACTTACTTACCACACTATATTATCCAAGTTGGTCACCCATTCAAGTGCTGCTCAGGATCATACCCACTTAGCTTCTAAGACGATACAGGGTCAGGGATGTTCGGGCAGTTATGGCCATTAGTGAAGGCTGCTCTAAATTTTGGCCTACAAGAAGCATGCTATCCCAACACAACAAACAATGATATTTTATCTTTTTTTTTTCCCACCCCGTTTTGGTTATTGGCAAAAATAGTCCAGAAATCAGCACAAAATGCTAATTCACAGAGCTGAACTGCACAAAAATAAAAACTTACCACACTATATTATCCAAGTTGGTCACCCATTCAAGTGCTGCTCAGGATCATACCCACTTAGCTTCTAAGACGATACAGGGTCAGGGATGTTCGGGCAGTTATGGCCATTAGTGAAGGCTGCTCTAAATTTTGGCCTACAAGAAGCATGCTATCCCAACACAACAAACAATGATATTTTATCTTTTTTTTTTTCCCACCCCGTTTTGGTTATTGGCAAAAATAGTCCGGAAATCAGCACAAAATGCTAATTCACAGAGCTGAACTGCACAAAAAAAAAAACTTACCACACTATATTATCCAAGTTGGTCACCCATTCAAGTGCTGCTCAGGATCATACCCACTTAGCTTCTAAGACGATACAGGGTCAGGGATGTTCGGGCAGTTATGGCCATTAGTGAAGGCTGCTCTAAATTTTGGCCTACAAGAAGCATGCTATCCCAACACAACAAACAATGATATTTTATCTTTTTTTTTTTTCCCACCCCGTTTTGGTTATTGGCAAAAATAGTCCAGAAATCAGCACAAAATGCTAATTCACAGAGCTGAACTGCACAAAAATAAAAACTTACCACACTATATTATCCAAGTTGGTCACCCATTCAAGTGCTGCTGCTCAGGATCATACCCACTTAGCTTCTAAGACGATACAGGGTCAGGGATGTTCGGGCAGTTATGGCCATTAGTGAAGGCTGCTCTAAATTTTGGCCTACAAGAAGCATGCTATCCCAACACAACAAACAATGATATTTTATCTTTTTTTTTTCCCACCCCGTTTTGGTTATTGGCAAAAATAGTCCAGAAATCAGCACAAAATGGGACCAAAATTAGACCCCCCATTATCAAATGTAAATTTTGTGGGCATTACCCTTTTAAAGAAAAAACGGGCTGTACCACCAAAAAAGGTATTTTTTTTTTCCCATTTTTTTAAACAAAAATAATCACTTTTTTCCCCTTTTAAAAAAAATTCAACATTTCAAATGCCCAAAACTCCAACCTTTTCAAGAGATCCAGGATTTGGTTTCCATTAGCTCTAATTGGCCCGGGGCCCCAACACCAAGTTTTCTTTTTTCCCCAAAGGTTATCAAAAAACAAATACCTCACCCGGGATAAAATAAAATTCCACACAAATGTACCACGACCAAATCCCACTTGTTTAAGATGATCGCCAAGTGTGGATCATGTAAAAGGGAAATTTTGGAAAGACGTACCACCCAAAAAACTTTTTTCCCACCCAAAATAGTAAATCCCCACCGGTAATGCAAAAAAAAAATTACACACTTTATCCAAGGTCCCCATAAATTTCCATATACCAATACTTAAGATGTCAGGAAATTGTAAATTTCCATTGGACTGCTTTTTCCTAAAAAATGTAAACAACAAGAATTTTTTTTCCCACCATGAAATATCTCACTTTTCAAAACCAAAAAAAAACCAATTTCAGGGAAAAAACCCTTCCCCCCAAAAGATACCGGTTGAGTAGGAAATTTGGCTTAATGCCAAAAAATTTTTCCAAAAAAATTTTTTTTTAAAAACTGTAAAAAAAAAATTTTTTTTTTTCACGTAATAAAAAATTTCCAATACCAAAATCCTTCCCAAGTTAATCAAAAACCCCTAAAAATTAAAGCGGCAATTTCTAAGAGCCATTTGCTCTTTGTTAAACCAAAAAACTTTTTAACCTTTTTTTTCCCCAAATTTAAAAAAAAAAACACAAAATAAACCCCTTTCCCCAAACCCCCATTTCCGATATTAGCATGAAACTGTTGGATTTTAAACAAAAGCAAAACCCCAAAAGTATTTTTTCCCAAAAATTTTTTTTCCCCAAAAAATTTTTTTTCCAAGTTAAAAAAAAAGAACCAAAATAAACAATTTTAAAAAAACACCAAAATTAAACCAAGTTCTAGAATCCCGGGTTTAAGTTGGACGAATTTCCAAAAAGGGTAAATTTTTAAAAACTTTTTTCTTTTTTTTTTCCTTTTGGAAAAAAAAAAACCATAATCAAAAACTCCCAAATAACCTTGCCCATAAAGCGGGAACCCTGGTAAATGTAAGGAAAATTTTTAAATGCCCAAAAACTTAATTTTTTTCCACTTAAACAAAATATTTTTTTTCCCATTTTTAGGAAAATCAAAAAAAATTACCCCAAAAACTAAAAAAACCAATTATTCCAAACACCATTATTTTGGTCCATTTTAAATAGGGAGCGGTAAGGGTCCACTTTTAAAAAAAACCCCAAAATTTTTTACTTTTTTTTTTTTAAAATCAATCCAAAATAAAAAATAAACAAAAATCAAATTTAAACCCCTTTATCCATACCTGTTAAGTGAACCCAGTTTTTTTTGGGGAATTGGCTTAAGGTGGCCCAAAAACCCAAAAATTTTTTTTTTTCCCCAATTTTTTTTAAAAAAGTTTTCCAAAAAAAAATCGAAAAAAAATTCCCAAAACCAAATAATAAAACCTAAAAACCCCTTTAAGATGTAGGACATCCAGTTCATGTGAAGGGTCTATTTGGCCGAAAGCTTAAAACAAAAGAATTATCCCACCCTTTTATTTTTAAAAAAAGGATTCAAAATGCCAAAAAATCCATTTAAGACCCCAAAAAATCCATATACCAATTAAGGATAAGACGGTTTCCCTTGCCATGTAAAAAATTTTGCCAGAGCATAAAAAACTTTTTTTTTTCCCCCCGGGATCCAAAACAAAATAAAATTTTCCACTGAAGCAAAAAAAAATCCACATTTAATCAGAGGACCAAATAGGTTACCACTAGTTCAGTGTCCAAGGTGGTCATACCATTTTAAGCCTAAATTTTGGACAGAACGGGACCAAACAAAAAGTTTATTTTTTCAGGGTTTCAAAAACAAATAAAATTTTTCCATTTTTAAAAAAAATTACCACCTTTCCAAGGCACAAAAAAATCCAGTAAAAATGTCGATATAATGGAACCTTTTATAAAGGTAAAAAGAAAATTTTTCCCCCAACTTTTTTAAAATACCAACCAAAATGAAAAAACCCCCTTTAAATTAATTAAACCAAAAATAAAAATGCCAAATAAAACCCAAAATAGTAGGGTTTATTTTAAAAACCCCTTTAAAGGTAAAAGGGTCAAAAAAAAAAAAATTTTCCCAAAAGTGTTAAACAAAAAATAATCTTTTTCCACCCTTTATGCAAAAATAAAAATCCAAAAATGATAAGAACCACAAAATAAAATTACCCTATTCAAGATGTCCCATCAGTATGCCGAATCCACTTAGTCTAATTTGGCCAGGTTTTTTAAACCACAAGAAAATTTTCCCAAAGTTTTCCCAAACAACAAACAAAATTATTTTTCCCCGTTGATGCAAAAAACCCAAATAACAAATTACAAAGGGACTGCCAAAATAAACCCACTTATTTCAAGGGTTTACGCTTTCCCCCAAGCTTAAAGGACGACAATTTCCAACATTATCTTTTTTCCCCCCGATGCAAACAAACAAAAATTTTTTTCCCATTTTAAAAAAAAAAACAACAAATGAATTCAAGAGCGACTACAAAAAAACCCCAAATTTAAAGGTTAGCATAGGCCCAAAACCCTCTAATGCAGAAGATGTTGGCAAAACTGTTTTTTTTTTAAAGAAAATCCAAACACCAAATTTTTTTTTTCCCCCCCTTTTGAAAAAAACAAATAACAAATGTACCAAAGCTGCTCCAAAATAAAACTTCCCAATTACAAGAGGTCATCAATGCAGAACACTATTGTAAAAAATTTCCCCAAATTTTTAATTTTTAATTTGGGAAAGAATGCCAAACAACAAAATGTATTTTTTTTCCCCCGGGTTTTATTAAAAATAAAATACACAAATCCAATACCCTAAAAATCAAAAGGTGGTCCCATTGTAAATAAATGGTTTGAGATACAAAAATTTTTTTTTAAACCTTTTTCCCAAAAAAAAAAAAAAAATTTTTTAAAATAAATCCCAAAATATTCCAGATACCAAAATTAAATTACCACAATTTAAAATTCCCCTATTGATTTTCCCTTTAAGGTAATTTGGTTTGAAAACAAGTTTTTTTTTAAGGTTTTTCCCAAAAAGTTTTTTTCCCAACCGTATAAATTTTACCATTGTTTCAAAATCCAAAAAAAACTAAATCAAAGCAATAAAATTCCCGGTATCCAAAGGGCCCTTAAAGGTCGGATTACCAAAAAAAGGGGTTTTTTTAAACCTTGTTTTAAAAAACCAAAAAATTTTCCCACACCTTTAAAAATTTTCCAAAATTTTAAATGCAAAAAACCAAAAACTTACCAAATAAAATTAAATTAAATTTAATGGGGCTTTGCAAAATGTCATAAACAAAAACCCCCGGTTTCAAACCCAAACAACAAAGTTTAAAACAAATTTTTCTTTTAAACCTTTTTTCAAATCCAAAAAAAACTTTTCAGATGAGCCCCATTTAAATTGGATAAACATCAATGTCAGAACAATCCCAAAAAGGGATTTAATTTTCCCTTTTGGAAAAGCCTTCAAAAAAACAAAGAAATTTTTTCCACCCTTTTATCAAAAAAAACCAAAATTTTAAAGGGCTAAACCAAAAAATTCCATTTCCAAAAGGTACCATTAATTGTCAGAATCCCACAAAAAGGCTTTCCTTTGGTTGAAAGTCAAATTTTGCACAAACAGACCAACAACAAAAAATTTTTCCCTTTTTTCCCCCTTTATTCAAAATGCAAAATAAACCAAAATTCCCAAAGGCCAAAAAAAACCCCCTTATTCCAATGTGTAAAGCCCCAAAATACCCTTTTCCCGGGTAGGGAAAAAAATTTAAAACCTTTTTACAAAAAAAAAAACCCCCCCGTTTATTTTAAATTAGATTAAATTCCAATTAATAAAATAATTCAAGTATAAAAATAAACTCCAATGCCAACCTCAATGTAACCCCCGGTTTGGAGGATTAATTTCCAAAAGGCTCCAAAACCAAAAAATTTCCCCCCAAATTTTTTTAAATTGTAAAAAAAGAATCAAAGGATGCAAAAACTAAAAAAATTCCCGCGGGACCCCACAAAAGTAATAATTTTGCTTTGGTTTTGGAAAAGGTCAAATTTGCCAAAGAGCCCCAAAAACCAAAAATTTCCCACTTTTATAAATTTTCCAACCCTTTCAATAACCAATCCAAATAAACCAATTTAATAAAATAATTTCTCAAATCAACCCAAATTTATTTTTTCCCTTGAAGGAATTCCCGGGGCATTTCCCAAAAAAAATTTTCCCCCCTGAATTTAAATTTTTAAAACCTGTTTAAAAATACGAAAATCCCAAATTATTAAGTGTCAAAAAACTCAAATTAAAAACTTAATTTTTTCCCATTTTTATGAAATAAAAATTTGATTAGCAACAAAAATAATTTTTTTTTTCCAGGTTTTCCCAAAAACCAAAAATTTTTTTAAAGGTTGGTTTCAAAAAAATTAAAAATCAATTCCCCAAATCAAAAACTAAAACCAAATTTTTTTAATTTTTTTTTTTTTCGGGGGAAATTGCAAAACAAATTAAACTTTTAAAAAAAATTTTTAAATTCCAAAAACCAGTATCCACAACCAAAAAAAATTTTCCCCTTTTCAGGCAATTCAGTTTTAATTAACCCCAATTCTAAAAAATTTTCCCCCCATACAAGTTTATTTTTCGTTTATCCAAAACCAAAAAATTTTCCCTTTTAAAAAATTAAATTTTCCCAAAGTCCACTACCAAATTTAAATTTTTTAAAACCCGGGTTTAAATTTCAAAAAATTTTTTAAAAATGAAAAAAAATTTGTTATTTTTCCCTTTGCTAAAAAATTACCAAACAAAAATTTTAATCTTTTCAAATTTTAAAATTAAAATGACAAAGATCCACAAACAAATTTTTCCACGTTTTAAAATTCCAAAAAATTTAATTCAAAAATAAAACACAATTTATTTTTCAAGGGTTCCAAAAGCCCAAAAACAAAATTTTTTCCCTTAAACAATTTTCAAAAGGGCCCCAAACCCAAAGAATCCTTTTAAAACCCTGGTTTAAAATGCCAAAAATTAATTAATAACTTAAAAAAAACCATTTTAATTTTCCCCTTTGTTTAAATTTTAAACCAAAATGTTAAACAAAAGGGAAATTATTTTTTACCGTTTTCCCAAAAAGGGGAAATACAAAAATAAATTGCCAAATTTTTGGTTTAATTGCCAAAGCATCCAACAACCAAATTTTTAAATTTAAAAACCCCCCCGGGGGGAAATTAAAAAAACTAACCCCAAAAAAACCCAGATTTCTTTTCCACGTTGCTAAATTGCCAAAAAATGTAACAAAATGAAATTTTTAAATTTTTTGAAAGACGCATCAAAAAAATTTAAAAATTTCCCTTTTAATGGCAATTCAATGCAAAAACCCCCAAAAAGTTTATTTTTCCGGGCCCATTTAAATCCCAATTACCAAAGCCAAACAACTTTTAAATTTTTTAAACCTTTTTCAAAACAAAACCCCAAAACATTTTAAAATTTTCCCCTTTTATTCCAAATTTAAACCCAATTCCAAAATTTCCCCCAAAAACAAAAAATTTTTTTCCCAAAAATAAATTTTCAGAAAAAACCCAAAATGAAATTCCCAATTTTACAAATGTCCAACACAAAATTTATTAAACATTTTAAATAAAAACAAATTAAATGTAATTAATACTCCAAAAGCCCACAAACCAAGATGACCCCTCCTTAGAAATGCCATCCCAAAAAAATGTTTTTTCCCAAAAACATTTTTAAATTTTCCCACCTTAAAAGGCAATCCAAAACAACAAAAAATAACTTTTCAATATTTTAAAACGCGATCACCAAGAAACTAATCCTAAAAAAAAACCAAATTTTTAACGTTTTGGTTGCAGGCCCCCCCAAAATGATACAGACCTTTCCACAAATTATTGAATTTTTTAAATTTAACCTTTAAGGGGAAACAACCAAAAACAAAAAAAAAGGTTTCCAGAAAAATTGGGAATTATCAAAACCAAACCATTTAAAAACAAAAAAAAATCAACTTATTCCAATTTCCCTTAAGAGCGGGAAACCAAAACCAAAAATTGAAGTGGTTATTAAAAATTTTTATTTTTTTTTTTTCAGTTTTTTAAATTAAAATTTTTTAATTAAGATTTTTTAAAAAAATTTAAAATTTTTTTCAAATTTTTTTAAAAAAATTATTATTTTTTTTTTTTTGGGCAAAAAAGCCAAATTTCAAAAACTTTCCCCCAAACTGTTTAAAAATTTCCAACCACAAATATAAATGTCCCACAAAATTGCAAACCCAGTTCAAGACAAAATTCCAATTAATCCATTCCAATTAAATTTTCCAAGAATTGCCCCTTAAAAAAACCCAGGATAATTTATTTGGCCTAAAAAGGGGCAAAATTTCAAAAACATTTCACCAAATAAAAAAAATTCCAAACCCAAAACTTATTAAATGCCCAAATACCCACTTTACAAGATAAAAACAATTATAAGACTATATTTAAATGGCCAAATCCCCCTTATACAAGGTCAATTTTTTTTTTTTAAAGGATAGGTTAATTTCCAAAAAATCCATAAAACCCAAAATTAGGTTTTACAAAATTTTTAAACCCAACTTATTAAATAGCCAAAATAAAACTTTCCCAACGAATCCAAATAAAAATTTTTATAACCCTTATTTAAATGCCAAAATCCATTATCACCAAAAGCCATCAATTTTGTCCCACCCCTTTTTACCAAAATCCAAAGAAAATTTAAACCCCCGTAAATTCCAAAATTATGCCTTCTGACAAATACCCAAAAACCCAAAATATTTTTTCCTTTTTAAGATGGAACAAAAAAACCCCAAATTTAAATCCAGAGTCAAATTAAAGGGGGGCCCCTTTTAAAACAATTTCAATTTTTGTAAAACCCTTATTTAAGGGCCCAAAAACAGGATCCTGATCCCAACAAAAGGGCCAAAATTTTTAACCCAGCATATTAAATCAAAAAAAATATTTAATCTACCCATGTTTCAAAAATACAACAAACTTGTATTAAATTATTTAAATGTAAGAAAATTTTCAAATGTACAAAACAGTATTTTCTCCCCACAAATTTTTTCAAAAGATGATCCAATAACACTTTATTTTTAAAAAACCCGTTAAAAAAATGCAAATAACGAAAAAAAACCCCCCAAAAAAAAATCCCCAAATTTTTCAGGATCAAAATTTCAAATTACCCAGGAGGCATTCAGCAAATTTGCCTTTATTTTTTAATCCCCCCCAATTTTGTATTATGTTTTCCAACCCAAAAATTTTTTTAAACATTTCCAAAACAAAAATTAAATTATCCAACGGGGAAAAATTAAAATCCAGAAAACCAAATACAACTTAATCAAAAAAATTTTCTTAAAAAGGAAACCCCAAATGTAAAGGGGGCATTTCCTTAAAAGGAAAAGATTATTTTCCCAACCCCAAAATTGAAAAATCTGTTTTTCACACAATTAATTCCAAATCAAAAATTTTAAAATAAATAATCCAAAAACCCAAAAAAATCTTCCCAATAACTTAAACAACAATGATATTTATCTTTTTGTTCCCACACCGTTTTGGTTATGGCCAAAAATAGTCCAGAAATCAGCCAAATGCTAATCACAGAGATGAACTGCACAAAATAAAAAAACTACCACATCTTATTATCCAAGATGGTCACCCATTCAAGTACTGCTCAGGATCATACCACTTAGCTTGTAAGATGATACAGGAAAACAGGGATGTTTGTTGCTGCCGTTTATGGCCAATTGTGAAGGCCGCTCTAAAATCGGGGCCTACAAGAAGCAGGCTATCCACCCAACACAACAAACAATGAGATTTTATCTGTGTTTTTGTTACACACCCGTGTGGTTATTGGCAAAATAGCTCAGAAATCAGCACAAAATGCCAATCACGAGCTGAAACGCACAAAAATAAAAAAACTTCCACACTGTAGTTAATCCAGAGATCGCCGCGCAGTCAAGTTATAGGCTCAGGATAATACCAACTTAGCTTCTAAGAGGATACCAGGAGCAGGGAGTCTTGTTCGTGCAGTTATGGCCACTTGTAAAGCCCTGCGCGAAAATTTTTGGCCTACAAGAAGCATGCTATCCCAACACAACAAACAATGATATTTATCTTTTTTTTCCCACCCGCGTTTTGGTATTGGCAAAACTAGTCCATAAATCAGCACAAAAATGTGGTACTTCCACAGAACTTAACTGCTCCTAAATAAAAAGTACCACAGAGAGAAACGCTTATTATCCAGATGGGCCCATCCATCATTCAAGTACTCATACTTGCTCGGATGTACCCACTTATCTTTTCTAAAGATGAACAGGACCCCACAGGGATGTTCATGTGGGTCAGTTATGGCCACTTGTGCAGGCTGGTCTAGCTTTTTGGTCCTCCAATGCTATTCATTCCAACACACAAACAATGATATTTTTAAATCTTTTTTTTTTGTTTTTTTTTTTTTTTTTTTTTTTTTTTTTTTTTTTTTTTTTTTTTCTTTTTTTATTTTTTTTTTTTTTTTTTTTTTTTTTTTTTTGTTTTTTTTTTTTTTTTTTTTTTTTTTTTTTTTTTTTTTTTTTTTTTTTTTTTTTTTTTTTTTTTTTTTTTCCCACCGTACCCTTTCTTTTTTTTTTTTTTTTTTTTGTTTTTTTTTTTTTTTTTTTTTTTTTTTTTTTTGTTTTTTTTTTTTCTTTTACATCTCCTTTTTTTTTCCCGACGGGCCAACCGCTTTTTTTTTTTTTTTTTTTTTTTTTTTCCAGAAACAATCAGCACAAAATGCTGCATTCCGACCGAGCTGAACCAAGCCACAAAAACTAAAAACTAACCACTCCTTCTTACTAACAAGATGGTCACCATTCGAAGGTACTGGCTCAGGATCATGAACCACTTAGCTTCTAAATGATCAGGACACAGGATGTTCGTGCAGGTTATGGCCACTTGTGAAGAGCTGCTTTAAATTTTGGCCTACACGAATGCAGTGCTTTTCCACACCAAGGCAAACATGATATTTTATCTTTTTTTTTTCCTCACCCCCATTTTTGGTTATGTTGATTGGCAAAAATAGGTCCCGAGAATACAGCACACAAAATGCTAATTCACAGAGCTGACCTGTCACAAAAATAAAAAATTCATACCAACACCTTATTATCCACGATAGTGCAACACGCGCATTCCAAGTACTATTTGCTCTAGCAGGTGATCATAACCCACCTTAAACTTCTGAAGATGATACAGGAACCAGCACGATCGTCCTGCGAGTTATAGCCACTTCATGAAATGCTGCTTTTAAATTTTGGCCTAACAAGAAGCGATGCTATCCCAACACAACAAGACAATGATATTTTATCTTTTTTGGGCCTGGTACAAAAGAAGCATGCTATCCCGAACCAACAACCTGATATTTTATTCTTTAAAATTTTTAAGTTATTATACACATTGTTTTTTTTTTTTTTTTAACAGTTTTTTTTTTTGGTTTTTTTTTTTTTTATCTTTTTTCTGTTTATCTTCCCCATGCAAGGGCCCCCGTTGTATTCGAGTTACCTTGGCCCAGCGGAAAAATAGTCCAGAAAATCAGCACACAAATCATGCACATACATTCACCAGAGCCCTGATCAACAGTGCTGCACAAAGAGAGATATAAAATTCTCACCCACAACTAGAGACATATATCCAAGTGCTCTCGCGCAACGTCCGCTCGCCCCCAAGCTAACCGTCCCAACTCACCATTCAAGTGGCTGATGCCCTCAGGATCCATGCACCCACTTCAGTCTATAAGACGACTATCTTCTAATAGAAATACAGCGGTGCAGAGGGGATGCATCACTATAGCTAGTACAACACCACACACCACCTCCGACACACGGCACCCCCAGATTCATGCCATTAGTGACGAAGGAAACTCCTAGACCCTCTAATTTTTTTTGCACCTCAAAGAAGCTTCAGACATGGATATCCCCAACAACTCAGAACAACAAATTATTTTATATCTTTGTTTATTTTCCACACCCCACCCCGTTTTTGGTGGGGGGGTTATTGGCAAAACTAGTACCAGAAATAAGCACAATACGAAAGAAAAATGCTATAGAAATTCACAGCAGCTAGAAACTGCAACAAAAAAATAAAAAAAACTTTACCGACACACACAAACCTATATTATCACACAGATGCGTCACACCCATTTCCAAGGTACTCTGCAAGTCAAGGATCATATTAGCACACCTTAGGATGCTATTTACTAAGACGATAGATCACTAAGGATCTCAGTGGATGGGTTCGTCTCCAGTATTAATTGGCTATATACTACTATTAGTATCACATGATACTTAAACATCATGACTGTGAGAAGCAGTCATACCCTGGTTAGCTGTAATCTTTTAGTTTCCCACTACATGGTGTTCTAATACTTTTTCTTGATGCTCGTATGTGCGCCTCGCGGCAAGTTTAAGGGCCATTAGTCGAACGGATTGCTCCTAACTATCAGTAAATTGGTAAACTGAGAAAGGCTCCTCAGCTCCCCCACAACAGCTAGCTGCGCATACACATCTTCCTTCTAAATCGTGAACCCCCCCTTCCTATGAATGCCCCCATGCCTTTAGCAACTATTGCAATTCCTTTTCCCAACAAAACAAACTACACATTCATGAGCTTATATGCCCTTTAAATTTATCTTTCTATCTTGTTATCGTAACTACCCCCAATGTGTTTCGATGTTAGTTTCAGCTATTTATTTATGCAAAAAAATAGTCCCAGGAACGCTATCTATAGCACAAATAAAAACCTGTGCCACACCCTTATTATCCACAGCACTAGTAAACCATTCAAGTAAGTGCATCAGGATCTCGCACCATTTAGCCATCCAAGATTGAAACAGGGACCAGGGATATCGGGGCATTTATGGCCATAACTAACTGCATACTCAACTAACTTCTTGGCTTTAAACGAAGCATGGCTTCCGAACACAACATTCCATGATATTATAATTATCATATTATTGTTCGTCCACCGCCCGTTATATACAAGTTTTGGAAAAATAGCTCCCGAATCACCACATTAATCAAGCTAAATTCCGTCAGAGCTGAACTGCACATAAGCTCATGCACTTGCCACTCCTGTGTTATCAAATATGGTCACCCATTCAAGTTAGCCACTAGCGATCCATCAACTACCAATCCATCTAAGTGACTACTCATAAGACAAATAGAGATCTACTTCCAGTGTTACTGGCCCACCGATCTGTGAAAGCTGAGTCAATTTTGCCTATTGATAACATTCTATCCGTCAATATGCACAACAACTAATGATAGCGTTTGCGAGACAGATTAGTATTTTTTTGAAATACCGGGGGCCAAGTATTAATTTTTGAGCAAATTGTCCAGATTCAGCACAATGTGTGGCCAATTCCCCCACAGAGTTGGAGGCAACAGCACCAAACGTCAGGGAACTGGTCCACACTGTTATTATCCCACAGAATGCTCACCCCTTCAAGATTCTTCGCTCAGGATCATCCCACTCTAGTTCTAAGACGCTTACAGGGTTAGGGATGTTCAGGGCAGTTATGAGGCCATACCAGTGAAGGCGCAGCTCTAAATGCATTTGGCCTCAAAAGCATCCCCGCTATCCCAACCACAACCAAACAATGATATATGTTTATTTCCGTTTCTTATTCTCTATACTTTGTTTGTTTTTTTTTTTGTGGGGGTCCACACCCGTTTTGCGTTATTGCGCTAAAAACTTCGCCACTTAGTCCTAGAAATACTCAGCAGAACACTAAATCGCCTAATCTCACAGAGATCTGTCACTGCCCACAAAATAAATAACTTTAACCACACTTTATATTATCCAAGTTACGGGTCACACCATCTCATAGTCGCTACTGCCAGATCCCCCCCCATGACCCTACGTTAGCCTTCTCCAAGACGCCATACTTAGCGCCGTAAGGGATAGTTGTCGAGCGCAGTTCCTATTGGCTCATTAGTGAGTTTACCCCCACCCTCTGCTCTAAATTTGCGCCCTACAAGAAGCATGCCCATATCCCAAACAAACAACAAACAATGCATATTTTTATTAATCTTTTTTTTTTTTTTTTTCCCACCCCGTTTGGTTAGCTTATTTCTGGCAAAAATAGATCCAGAAATCACAGCACCAAAAGCTAAATTCACAGCCAGCTTGTAACATGTCACAAACAATAAAGAAGGCTTACCACACTAATTATACTATCCAGATGGTCACGCCAGTTCAAGTGCTGCTTTTGCCCAGGACCATACCCACTTCGCCTTCTAAGAAGCTATACAGCCTCGCGCTCAGGGCCCCCATGTTCAGGGCAGTTATGGCCATTAAGTGAAGGCTGCTCTAAATTTTGGCCACCTACAAAGAAGCATTGCTATCCCAACACACTACAAACAATGATATTTTATCTTTTTTCTTATCCCACCCCGTTTTTGTTATTGGCCAAAAATAGCCCCTCCAGAAATCAGCAACAAATAAATGCTAAACACCCACAGACTGAACTGCAACAAAAATAAAAACTTACCACACAATTTATTATCCCAAGGATGGTCACCCATTCAAGTTCTGCTCAGTGATCATACCCACTTAATTTAGCTTCTAAGAATGCGAATACAGGACCAGGATGTTCATCCCACGGGCCTTTATGGTCGCATTAGGAAGAACTAGCTCCAGGAAATTAGCTCTTACAAGAAGCATGCTGAGAGTTCACAGGGCAACTACTGCAGCAAGAATGATATTTTATGACAGGGCAGTTTTGTTATCCCACCCCATTTTTGGTCATGTGGCATACCATTTTGTAAGGCATGGTCTAGTTCAAAGTACTGATTTCGACCTCCTAACAGTTTCATACCTCAGAATGCATGATGATTACCACACTTCTTTCTAACGCCATCGATAAACAGGACCGACAGATCACAAGCCACTTGATATTTTTATCTTTTTTTTATTTGGGATCAGTTTCCTTCGACACGGCAATGTTATGGCCACTGCGTGAATGGTGGCAGCTCTAGTAATTTTCGCGCCTCACTGTTTTTGGGTTATCACTGAAGCCCTGGCTAAGACAATAGTCCAGTCAAAAAAAAATTTTTTAAGCACTACAACAACAAACAATATAAATTTTGCATAATTCTTCTTTTAAATATGTTTTTCAGCTTACACACTCGGCACAAAAGCTAAAAAACTTACCTACACCCAACCTTGGTGATTTTGCAGGTCCAAGATTCTGGAATTGGTATCACAACAACATCATCATATAGTCGCATGATTATGCATGCAACAAAATCATGCTCCATTCAATGAGTGTCCTCTGCCTCAGAGAGCTGAACTGCTCGCTTAGCCAATGTGTCACGAGACACCCAGCTTAGCTTATGCCCACCCCCCCAAGCATACTAGTCCTGTTCATAAAAACCTGGCTAGCCACAGCCAATATAGTATCGGAAATTTGGGACGCACCCTGCCCAGATTAGCATCAAGTGCTGCGTCCATTTAATTCAAAGCACTGCTACCTGAACTCTAAGAAAAAAGCTCTACAATTAGATATACAAAAATCTAAATGTTGGCCATGAATACGTCTGCCCCCCCACCAATATAGCCACTTGGACACACAATTATACCGAGACTGTATACTCATACCAAACATATAACACAATCTTACATTCAACACTTTTTCTTTCTTACGATGTCTATCGGCCATTATTTTGCAAGCCTGGTCTATTTTATACGGCTACCAAGACACGGTGTTTGGTTCATTGATTGGCCCAATACATATGCAGACTCCAGAGATACTGCACAGCAACCAGGACAATGAATATTAATCAAATTTTGTTATGCTGGAGTTTCCCCTGCTGAGGGAGGTCAGGAACATACTATAACAAAACAGGCTCAATTCACTTGGAGCTGAACTCTGGTACCTCATAAGTCAATTGATACAGCGCCATTGCATACAGTACATGTTTATCTCGGCAGACATGGACACGGTACGTCGGTTAACTCTAGCAGTCATGTGTGCAGATTCCGCATATGCGCCAATAGTCTCCACGTACAGTGTGCTCAAGTGCTTAAGTTAGAACTGCCAAAAAATGCATCATACCCACAAAACTTACTTCGAATACGCTATATACTACTTTAGGGCGACCATGCGTATGTTCGTACTTATTCCAGCATATAACGAAATTTGATGCCTACCTCACTTGTGAATAGCAAGCTACTAAATCGTTCCGAAGGCCATACATTTAGAGCAGGATGCTAGGAACTGCCCTAAACCTACGAAAACAAAACCCAATTACTCGACTACATTTTATTATGGTTTGTTCTCCTTCAAGTGCAGTTTATTCCAGGACTGCATACCCCACTTAGCTTATTGGTGCCAAAATTCGACACTAGGCATCAGCCAGGGATGTTGCGGGCATGTTTATGCCGCATTATTTGTGAAAGCTGCTAGCTAAATTTTGGCCTACAAGAACGCTGCTATCCTTTGGACTACCACACAACACATGATATTTTATCTTATTTTTTAACCCAGCTTTTTGGTAGTTATTGGCAGGAAATAGTCCAGAAACCCTCAGCGCAACGGATGCTAATTCACCCCCCTAGCTGAACTGCACGAAAAACCTTTAAACCTTACGCACTTACTATATTTTCATAGTTGGTCTCCCATCTGCATAGGCTGCTCATGGAGATCATGAAGCCTCGTTAGCTTCTAAGCTTTTCGATACAGGGTCAGGGATTGTTCGGTGCAGTTTTATCGGACCATTTAGTGAAGGGCTGCCTACTAAATTTTTGGCCCCTACAAGAAGGCATGCTATCCCAGCAACAAAAAATGATATTTTTATCTTTTTTTTCCCACCCCGTTTTGGTTATTGGCAAAAATATAGTCAGATAAATCTAGGGCACATAAATGCTTTAATATACGCAAGAGTTGCATTGTAACTGCACAACAATAAAAATCTGACCACACGCTATGATTATCCCAAAAAGTTTTGGTCACCGCATGTAAAGTGCTGCTCCAGGATCATACACAATTAGGCTTCGTGAGGGAGGAGAGCGGATACAGGGTCAGGTTGGATTTGGCGGGCCAGTTATTTCCCCCCCCCCCCCCCCCCCAATTAGTGAAGTCTGTTCTAAATTTTGGCTTACTCAGAATGCATGCTAATCCGCACACAACAAACAATGATAGTTTAGCTGTTTCTTTTTTGGGGCCCCGTTTTGGTTTATTGGCAAAATATTCCGGAAATCAGGCACAAAGTGCTAATCCACAGAGCTGAAGTAACTGCACAAAAATAAAACTTAACAGCACTGATAATTATCGCCATAGTTGTGTCACCCCTTTCAAGTGGCTGCCGCTAATGATCATACCCACTTCGGGGGAGCTTCTAATAGACTAAAAAAATATACGGTCAGGGGATGTTGCGGGCTTAGTTATGGGTAGGCATTAGTGAAGGTTGTGCTCCTAGACTTTTGGCCTACAAGAAACATGCTATCATAGACACACGAAGCAAACAATGATAGTTTTTATCCTTATTTTTGGTACCACCCGCGTTTTGGTGGGGGGGATTGGCGTAAAATAGTCCAGTAATCCAGCAACAAAATGACTAATTTCACAGAGCTGAACTGCTACAAAAATAAAACTTAACGACAGCTGTATATTATCCAAGTTGGTCAGCACCATCTCCTAAAAGTGCTGCCCAGGATGCATAACTGCACACGTAGGCGTTCTTTAGACGATAGGCATGGGTCAGGATGCTGCGGAAGCAGTTTATGGCCATTAGTGAAGGCTGCTTCTATTTTTAGGCCTACAAGAAGACAATGCAAATCCGCTAACACATAGAAAAAACAGAAAATAAAAATATAAATAAGGGAACAAACAATGATGATTTTAATCTTTTTTTTTTCGCGCACTAGGCTCGGGGCCCGTTTTGGTTATTGGCAAAAATAGTCGTCGAATCATAAGGGGCAGCAAAGTGCGAATTCAGCCGAGCTGAACTGAAGGAAAAAAAAAAAAGAAAATAAAAAACATTGACGCACTGCTATGTTATGGCCATTATTGGTGCACACAACATGTCCAGGGCTTGCTCCGGTATCATACCCACTTTAGCTTCTAGGACTCATACATGGTCAGGGAAGATGTTGCGGGGCAGTTATAGGGCCATTTGTGTAATAGCAGCTGCTCTAAATTTGGGCCTTATAAGAGGGCATGCTTATTCGCCAACACAACTAAACAGCTGAATAATTTTATCTTTTTTTTTGTCCCACCCCCGTTTGGTATTGGCATAAATAGTCCCTGATAATGCAGCACTACAAATGGCTAATTCAGTGGAGGCATAGGGCTGTAACTTGGGCAGCAAAAATTAAAACCTTAGCTGCGTCTACAACGACATTATCCAAGTTTGGTTTACCTTCGAAGTGCTTCCGGTCAGGATCTCCATAGCGCAGCTTTAGGCTTCGACGACGATACTAGGGGTTCAGGAGATGTTCTGGCGCAGTTATATGGCCGCGCCGCCGCAGAAAATTAGTGAATGGGCTGTTGCTCTATTATTTTTGACCTAGCGAAGAGAGGTCATGCTATCCAATACAAACAAACAAGTTGGTATTTTTAATATTTTTTTGTAAACTCGCCTTGTTTTGTGGTTATTGTGGCAAAATATAGTCCGGAAATCAGCACAAAATGCTAATTCACGTAGAGCTGAACTAGCACAAAAATATCAACTATGCCACACTATCATTATCCAAGTTGGTCGCCCATTCAAGTGCTGTTCAGGATCATCATACGCACTTAGTCTTCTAAGACGATACAGGGTCAGGGAATGTTCGGGCAGTTATGGCCCATTAGTGAAAGGCTGCTCTAAAATTGGCCTCACAAGAAGCATGCTACCACACACAAACAATGAGATTTTATCTTTTTTTTTTTCCCACCCCGTTTTGGTTTATTGGCAAAAAATTCAGTCCAGAAATCCAGCACAAAATGCTAATTCACAGAGACATGAAATGCCACAAAAAATAGAAAACTCTCCCACATGCGTATTATCCGAAGTTGGTCAATGCCATTCAAGTTGCTGCTCAGGATTCCATACCCACTTAGCTTTCTCCCGATATACAGGGTCAGTGGACTGGTTCGTTTTTTTTGTCCCACAAAGTTTATGGCCAATTGTGAAGCAGCTTGCCTGAAGTTTTGGGCCTACAGAGAAGCATGCTAATCTCCCCAACTCACAACCAAAACACATGATCATTTTATCTTTATTTTATTCCCACCCCGTTTGGTGTTATTGGCAAAAAGAAGTCCAGAAATCATGCCACAGCATAAATGCTTTTAATTCACAGAGACTGAAATTGCACAAAAATAAAAAAACGTAAACCCACACCTAAATTTATCAAAAAGTTTGGTACAACCATTCAAGTCAGATTGCCTCAGGAACATATACCCACTTAGTCTTCTAAGAGGATACAGGAGTCATGGATGTTTCTTTGCTGCCGTTTATGGGCCAATCCCTCGTGAAAGGCCGCTCTAAATTCGGGGCCTACAAGAAGCAGGCTATCTGGGGGGCAAAGGCACAACAAACAATGAGATTTTAATCTTGTTTTTTTTTTCCTTACACACCTGTGTTTGGTTATTGCAACAAAATAGTCTCAGAAATCAGCACAAAATGCCAATTCACGAGCTGAAACTGCACAAAAATAAAAAAACTTCCTCACTGTAGTTAATCCAGACATCGCCGCGCAGTCAAGTTATAGGCTCAGGATAATTTTTCCTTAGCTTCTAAGATCATTACTAACTCATCCCCGCACTGTTTCGTTTGCCTGTCGCCTATGGCGCACGACCACACAAACGCACACCACTATCCAAACACCAACAAAACAATGATATTTATCTTTCTATTTTTTTCCACCCCGTTTTGGTTATTGGGCAAAACTAGTCCGGAAATCACACAAAATGCTATTCACAGCTGACGCAGAAAACAAAAATAAAACTTACCACCTCTATTATCAAGTTGGTCACCCATTCAGTGCTTGCCCAGGATCATACCCACTTAGCTCTAAGACGATCAGGGATTGTTCGGGCATTTAGCCGCATTAGTGCAGTCTGTCTCTAAATTTTGGGCCATACAAGGGAAGCCATGCTATCGCCAATCACACAAACAATGAATATTTTCATTCTTTTTTAATTAGCTCACGTTGACGTCCGACTGTTTAGCTATTGAGCGACTGTCATGTCTGCTGAGAATCACGTTCGCGTGGCATAAATGCTGTTGAATGGTATCACAGGTTGCGTCAGAGTAAGGCTGAACTTGGGCAGCTATGAATTAAATCTTACCAGCTTACCTTATATTAATCGGCAAGATTGGTTGACCGATGGTGTGTCCAGTGGGGCTGCTGTCATGTATGCATGGAATACGCTCACCTTTAACTTTCTCCAGACGACATGACAGTGATGCCGGGGATGGTTGCGGAGGTGCTAGATTATGGCCATATTTTATGAAAAGGCTGTCGCTTCTATTAATTTTTTGGCCTGACATAGAAAGCATGCTATCACCTATCCCAACACAACAGAACAATGTATAATTTTTTTTATCCTGTTTTTTGTTTTCCGTAAAAGACCCATCCACCGGGGGTATCCGTATTTGGTGGCCCGTTTGGGATTTGGCCAAAATAGCTCCCCCACCGGAAATGCAAGCTCAAGAGTGCCTTAATTCCCACTAGAAGGGTGCCTGATAAACCTGCAGGGTCTAACCTATAACATAAAGGCTTAACCCAGACTACTATCTTATCCGAGTTAGTTGGTCGACGCCATATCCAGTTGGCTTTTGAGCCTCAAGGAATCGCTGACCCACTTAGCTGCTTCTTAAAGAACGAATTACATGGGTTGGCGAATCACGATGTGTATTTTCGGGACGGCTACTGTGTTATAGGCCGAAAAAATTAAGATTGAAGCACTGCTGCTAAATTTTTTGGCGGCCTACGAAGTAGCAATGCTATTCTCGCTAACACTCACAGCAAACACGATAATTTTATCTTGTTTTTTTCCGTATCTTCGCACCACGGCGTTTTGTGTTTCGTGCGCATAAAATACGTCGGAAAATCAGGTCAGAAAGTGGCTAAAAATTAGCATCTTAGAAGTGTGAACTGGCATACGAATAAATAAAAAAGTCTGGTACCACACTATATTATCCAATTGTTGGTGCAGCACGACATTGTCTAGAACTGCTGCTCATGGATCTAATAACCCATCGTTTAGGTCTTCTGAAGAACGATTAATTTAGAAATGACACCAGAGGGAACCCTGTTCTGGGCATTGTTCATGGACCATTTAATGAAGCTGGCTCTAAGATATCTTTCGGCTGTACCAAGATTAGCTATGCTATCCCAAGCATACATAAACAATGATATTTTATCGTATTTTTTTCCACTCGGCCGGTTTTTGGTTATTGGCCAATTAGATAGTCGAAATGCTCTGCAGGACAAGCAGCAACAAATGCTATTCACTTTAGAGGCTACAAAGACAGCTGCATAAAAGTAGGACAAACTTACCGACCGGCCTATGATTATTACGCAAGGTTGGGTCTACAGTGCAAAAAAATTTCAAATTATAGTGGCTGGGGCGCGCCACCGTAGTGATGCATAGCCGACTTATGGGCTTCTAAGATAAGTTCAGGGCTGTTGCTGCGGAAGCAGTTATTGTCCTTTAGTGACGGCTAGGCTGCTAAGATTTAGTTTTGGCCTTATAATCAATACGCATGCTATCTCACCAACTCTACACTAACGATGTATTTTATCTTTTTTTTTCTCTCTCTCTTTCACCGACCGTTTGGTTATTGGCAAAAATAGTCCGGAACTCAGCACAATAGTGCTTATGTCCAGAGGCTGAACTGCACAAATATATAAACTTAGCCACACTATGAGTTATCCTAAGTTGGTCACCCATTCTTAGTGCTGTCTCAGGATCATACCACGTTAGGTTCTGCAATAACACGATTGAGGCAGCGTCAGGGTATGTTCGGATTGGGCAGTTGGATTGGTCCATTAATTGAAGGCTGCGTGCTATCAGAATTTGGCTACCAAGACGCACAATGCCTAATCCTACCGTTGTCACCAAGCACACAATAGAAAAAAAATATTTTAATCTCTATTTTTTTTCCCCCAAGCCCCAGGTTTTGGTATTAGGCAAAACATAATAAGTCCGGACAAAATTACAGCACAACGTGCTAATTCCCAGACGCTGAACTGTACACAAATAACTCAAAAACTTAACCACCCTTATTATCCAAGATTGTCACCCATTCAAGTACTGCTCGGATCATACCAACTTAGCTTCTAAGATGATAAGGGATCATGGATGTTCGTGCAGTTATGGCCAAACTTGTGAAGGAAAGGTCTTAATTTTGACCTCCAAGAAGGCATGCTATCCCAACACACAAACAATGATATTTTATTTTTTTTCCCACACCGTTTTGGTTATTGGCAAAAATAGTCCAGAAATCAGCACAAAATGCTAATCCAGAGTGAACTGCACAAAAAATAAAAACTTACCACATCTTATATCCAAATGTCACCTATCAATTACTGCTCAGGATTCATACCACTTAGCTTGTTAAGATGATACGGACCAGGATTGTTACGTGAGTTATGGCCAATTGTGAAGGCAGCTCTAAAATTTGGCCTAGAACGAGCCTGCATATTCCCACACAACAAACAATGATATTTATCTTTTTTTTTCCCACCCCCTTTGGTATTTGCAAAAATAGTCCAAAAAAAAAAATTTTTGTCCTACCAAGTAAGCATGCGAATCCCCAAACAACAAACAAACAATGAATAATTAATTAATCTTTTATTTTTCCACAACGACCCGTTTATGGTTATTGGACAAAAATAAGTGTCCGTGGAAATCCACCCCACCACAAGTGCTAATTCCAGACACGAGCTGAAACTGCACAACGAAATAAAAACAGTTACCACACTATATTATCCAAAGTTGGATCACGCCTAGAAATCAGCATCAAACAGTTGCTTATTCACAGAGCTGGAAACATACGTCCACGTTACGAAAAAATATACCACAGCTTTAGATCCAGAGATCCTGGTCAACCCCCACATTCATCAGTACCATGGCTCTAAGAGTGGACGATACCCACTTAGACGTTTCAAGACGATAATAGGATCAAGGAATTAACATTCCATTGCGGGCAGTCCTCTTACGACTGTTATGGCCAGTACTTGAAGAGGCTACTGACTTAAACAAAATTTTCGGCCTACAAGACAAAGCCTCCAGGTGCTAAACCACATCCCAACACCACAAAACAATGACAATTTTATCATTTTTTTTTTCCCCACCCACCGTTTTGGGTTTATCGTTGGCCAACAATAGTCCAGAAATCAGCAACAAAATGTGCTAATACCACAGGCTAACTGCACAAAAAAGAAAAATACTTACACACACACTATAATTATCCAAAGTTGGTCACCCATTCAAGTGCTTGCTCGGATCAGACCGCACATTTAAGATTCCCAAGCCGATACAGCGGTCAGAGGATGTTCGTAAGATACAAAAAAGCCAGTTATGCGTCCAAATGAGTGAGGTTGCCCTAAGTACAACAGACCACAAAGACACATTTTGGCCTACCCAAGAAAGCAATGCTAATCACCAACAGATACCACACATAACCTGAGAATGATATTCTGAATTCTTTTCTTCTTTGTTCACAAGAGAACTGCAAACCAGTCACCCCGGCTTATAATTGGGTGAAAACTTGATTTTGGTTATTAGCCAAAAAATGGGCTAAAATTCACGAGAAGGCTGATCAGCACCAAGGACATGACTAGAATTTCAACACAGCGCGCTAGAATCACAAAGTGTAAGTCACACCATATCAAGTGCTGCTCACGACCATAAACCCAGACTTAGCTTCTAAGACGAATACAAGGCAAGAGGCTGTTCGGGCCAAAAGCAGTATAATGGAACCATCCTAGTGAACGATCGATCAGAAATAATTGACCTACAAGTAAAAGCCATGCGAATCGCTCGAATACTTCTTCGATATGCTTGATGGAACCTTGGGAACCATATCCTCTCAAATATCGCTTGAAACCAAGCATGCCACCGGCAATGGCATAGTGAATTGAAGAATAATAAGAGAAAGTGACGAGTGAGTGACCCAAACGAGTTCATAAAAAGTGGGTGATGGAATCCCATACACGCACTGTGAAGGGGGGGGTCCAGCCCCTTACCACGACGGCTTTATTATCCAAGATGGTTCAACCCATGAGAAATGCTTTACATATCGTTCACAGGATATGCAGAATGACGTGAGGATATTCTGGGCGATCTGTCATGTCCAATCAGGGAGAGGAAAAGTAAGTGAGCTTACCAAGTCTAATCTGAAGCGTTGTTACAAGCACAAAGATCCGAAGAAAGAAAACTGGGCCTTCCGTGCCTCTTGATTAGCCTCTCACCACAATCGCATTGTATTAGTGCTCATGGACGTTCCCCCCTCGATAAGCGCATGCGAGAAGAGATAAATATTAGTCTGACTGTCATAGTTAATCCCAGTTATTTCAAAAAATGAGTCACCTGACTGTCCAGACTTGCTAAAAAGCGTAAGTCGGAACAGCCTCCGACCTGTACGAACCCCGGACAGAATGTCTTACCGGTATTATAGTGATAATGCTTTCTTTATCGTTAAATGCTGAAGCTGCCATAAGCTCCACAGGGTATAACTACAGAAAGTTACCACTACTAAGCGGACTCCTACTAAGATGAGTTACAACAGGTAACTCAAGGGATGTTTCGTTTGTCGGCAGTGTAAATAGGCCAGACTTGTGGGAAGGACACGCAGTCATTAAAATGTTTTGGGCGGACCATACAAGAAGCTAGCGTAATCCAAACACACACAAAACAATGATATTTTTATCTTTTCTTTTTCCCACCCCTTTTGGTTATTGGCAAACTAGTCCAAAATCAGCACAAATGCTAATTTACAGAGCTGAACTGCAGCAAAATAAAAACTTGCCACACGCTTATTATCCAAGATGCACCCATTCATGTATGCTCAGGATCATACCCCTTAGCGTCTAAGATGATACAGGATCAGGGATGTTTCGTGCGTTATGGCCACTTGTGAAGGCAGCTCTAAATTTTGGGCCTACAAGAAGAAATGCTATCCAACACAAAAACAAGAATTTATCTTTTTTTTTCCCACCCCGTTTTGGTTATTGGCAAACAAAAGTCCAGAAAATCAGCACAAAAGTAATTCACAGAGCTGAACTGCACAAAAATAAAAACTTCCCACACTGTATATCCAGATGTTTGCCCATTCAAGTTACGCTCCGGATCATACCACTTAGCTTCAAGATGGATACAGGATCAGGGATGTTCGTGCAGTTATGGCAACTTTGTGAAGGTAGCTTTAAATTTTGGCTTACAAGAAGCATGCTATCCCAAACACAAACAAAAACAATGATATTTTATCTTTTTTTACCCACCCCGTTTGGGTATTGGCAGAAATTAGTCCGAATCAGCACAAAATGCTAATCACAGAGCTGAACAGCCAAAATAAAAATTACCACCACCTTATAATCCAAGTGGTACCCATTAAAGTACTGCTCTGGATCATACCCACTTAAGCTCTAAGATGAACAGGGCAGGAGTTCGTATGCAGTTTATGGCCACTTGTGGAAGGTAGCTCTAAATTTGGCCTACAAGAAGGATGCTATCCCAACACAACAAAAATGAAATTTTATCTTTTTTTTCCCACCCCGTTTGGTTATTGGCAAAAAAGTCAGAGATCAGCACAAAATGCTAATTCACAGAGAGAAGCACAAAAATAAAAACTTACAACCCATTATACCAAGGATGGTCACCCATTCAAGTACTTGTGAGGATATACTCACTTAGCTCTAAGATGATACATGATAGGGATGTTCATGCAGTTATGCCACTTTTGAATCAGCTCAAATTTTGGCCTACAATAAGCATGCTATCAAACACAACAAACAATTAATTATCTTTTTTTTTTCCA